>JAMKCH010005287.1:0-33310 GCA_023653785.1 Ophioderma brevispina | reverse complement strand
CCCCAAACTCCACGACAATTCACAGTCTTGTATAATTCCAACCTGTGATGTTTTCCTCCAACCTTGGGCAACTGATATACCTGGACACAAGTCGTCCCTGTCACCCGCTGGACCCCCACCACAATTCAATCAGTAATGACACCAAAACTTTAAAACCCAAAAGATAACCAACTTGTCCAACTCAGCGGTCTTCCAGCACCATCTATGAAATCACACTTTGGCATAGACATGGAAATCTACTGCCAGCCCTTGGCCATGTACAAACTATGACTGACAGCTTTGGGACTTGTTTACCATCTAGTAATGCTCCCAACATACTCCATCCAGTGATTCCACACAGCCATCTAGAGGTTTCCTGTATTGACTGTATGAGAATAACCTCTGCATTTTTTCATTTAGGTAATCTCAACTGGAAGAAGTGTGACATTTTTAGTTATCTTCTAATGATAGTTCAACAAAGTTATTTTTTAAATATTCAATTATGTAATTTTCAGAAATGCAAAGATTGATTTTTCTACTCTTCGCCAAAAAAATGTTAGTTTTCATCTTGTAACAACAAAGAGGGATTATCAAGATTTACAAATCTTTTTCCCAATGAATTTTTCAATTAAAATACAATTCAAATGACCTTGGCGACTCATTAAATGTTACCTTTACAATTTTATGTCTGAAATTCACTGCTTTTCTCAGGATAATCATTCAGACCTCTGCGGATGGGAATTTTTAAATTAACAGTTTTAAATTTTAAATTAAAAAAAGAAAAAACCTAAAAAATTAAAAAAAAATTTTATATTTTAAGAATTTGCTGTGAGGCGCTGGTGTTCCTCTGTAAGCCCCATATAAATGCATTTTAATTGTTACCATGAGAATAATTTGTGAAGTGTGTGATTTGCATACTGTTAAGATGATTTCATTTCCTAATGTGTTGCAAGCTTTATAATAACCTCCGTCAAGACTCTTTTTTAATCTTGCAGATATTTTTAATGTTGAAAATCTTCCCACTTGATCAATTATTTGGTCAATTATGAGTGCTCAGACTATGATTGTTAACTTGTAGTTTCATTTTATATCTTCTGCCTACGCTATTAAAGAAAATATAAGGTGAATAGGATGTAATTATTATTAATCATTAATGTAAATGTCCTTTGTCACGTCATAATTTTGTATTGTTCTTTGTTGTTGACCAAACCTGTTATTTGGGTATTGTCATAAATCTGGAATCTTGTTACTATACAAGCTGGCTTGAGAGTTTGCAGGCCGGATTTATTCTTGAGGAAATTGGCAAGTTATTTTTTTCTTTATCTTTTACAACAACAAAAAAAGCAACAATTGTCTTTGAACTCATCATTTCAAGAATTGCAATACAAATACACAGTTATTTTTTTTCTTTATCGTTTACAACAACAAAAGAAAAAGAACACATTGCTTTGAACTCATTCATTTCAAGAATTGCAATACAAAACACAGTAGTGAAAAATATTTCAGGTAAACAAAAGTTCAACCATTTTGAGCATTTCATGCTACTTTTGACTACATTGAAATTCTTAAAAAATGTTATTTTGGTTAAGGAACTTATGAATTGCTGACATCAACACCAAACCTGGTCATTTTTGAAAGGCCAAATACTTTAGGCATAAATAAAAAGCAAGTGGTGAGATGATGAGGGTTGATCCTCATTTCTGCTTTTGACTTCATATGACTTATGTATTTTCCAACACCCATACATCTCCACCTGCTCCAGTACTTTTGGTTCCTTTCTGTATCTTTAGCGGGACCCTCTCCCATTAAGGCTTCTGCTATCCTGGTTATCTCTGAGTGTATGAGTGCTGCTACTAGCACCACGTCACAGCGCAACAGTGCCTGAGACCCATTTGGTTCTTAGGTAAAATTACCCCTTCAGAGGGCTAAAAAAAAAATCTTAACAAATTGAAACTGAGGAAGAAATTACCTTAATCATATTCTATTGCTTTTTTGTTTGGACGCCATCGTATCTGTCCTTCCGTTCACAATTATGATCGAAAATGTAACTTCGCAGCTGAAATCACTAATCATATTTCTTATGTATTTTATTGTTTCTCAGCTGCGATATTTAATTTTTTCCACTTAAAAAATCATATCTCAAAAAGTAAATAAGCTTTTTGATGCTCTATTCCACGATTATTTGTGAAAATGAACCTTATTATCAATTTGATAATTAACGTAAAATAGCATTTCTAAAATTACTAAAACTTAACATGTTTCCTAGACTAAATTGCCAATATCTCGAAAGTGAATTTTTAAGGACATGTCATCCTTGTAACATGATTTTCTAAAAAGCGATTATCTTAGAGAGATGGGATAAAAACAAATTTACAACATACTTATTGGACTCTGCATTGAACCAGAATAATGCCATTTTCCCCAGGAGAACTTGATTTAAGGGGAGCTTTGTGCACAGTTAGCAAAATATTATTTTTTTCTTTCTTGACCAATGACCCCCTTAAACCAAGTGCCATAGGGCTAGTGGCAACCCTGCAGATGTACAGTAACACATTGAAAGCATTCAGCCCGGATATTGAGCTGACAAGTGAAAGATGAAGTAGCCGGTATTAGCACTATCAATAGCATGATCTGTGAGCTGTGTGATTGCATGCTTTCAGGTTGATAAAAACTGGCAGTAATGTTAGCATCTTGGCTATAAGTGAAGCTTACAGAATAATAATTACTTCCTTTTTTAACAAATTGCAAGCACCCAAATGTTTTCAAATCTTGTGGAAAGATTTCATTTTGTCTTAATATTTTTTCATGCCATTGTGTACCTTTTAAAATACAGGCCTATCCTCCCACAGACACAGTGGCTCGTAAATAGATGGCTGACATTACCTGCAGCCATTTTTTTTTCCAGAAACCAATGTAATTTGTCCTGAATTGAGTCCTGCAGCAATATTTTTCTTTAAACTCTAAAAAAGTTCCTTACATTTTTAGCAACGGATGCTACTGGAAAAGAGGGCCCGCATTTAGGAAACACGATATCACTTGGATCGTGCAACTTTACGAGTGTAAGCTATGAAGGCTACCGTTATTGTCACGCAGATGTGCGATAAAATGGCAAGATTGAGTATAGAAGGTCAAGTGCATCCTCAATTTTTGACAATTCACAAAATTTGATGAAATAAGGGAAGAACACACTTATTTGATGTGGAACGAGGCCGTATCTAGGATGAACTACCCCGGGGGGAAACTGACTATGAACTTTTTGGCGCCTCTGTGAAATTCAAATGCAACCCCATTCCACGTCTTCTTGAATTTGCATAACACCGAGAGAAATAAACTTATCGGCGATCGCAGCGAGCCGAAACATTTTTGAAATTGTGATGGCAATTGACAGTTTTGTCGCAACCCCCGTGTGGGCTTTAAGAGTCGCAGCTGCTGACAAGTCCCCCTAAAATATTGCTCTCAGTGCCCCCCCCTCGGATTTTTCGTAACCCTGTTTTTGACGCCCCTTTTTTTTCTCTATATTCCTCTGTTTTAGATTTCCCTTTTGGACCCCTTAAACTTTTTTCCAAGCCTTTTCTCTTTTCTGTTTTGACGCTCTTTATTTTTCTATATCCCCTTTTCCTGCCAGTTTCAGTTGCTGTTTTCGCGCCCTTATTTTTTTCAGCCCTTTTTCCTTTTGTTTTGACGCCCTTATTATTCCCCTTTAAACCCGCAATTTCCTTGCCTTCTTTGCACCCTTAACTATTTTCAACTTTACTATTTTCAACCGTTTTTTCAGTTTATGACGCCCCTTATTTTTCGTTAGCTTCAAATTTCTTTGCTATTTTAGCGCCCCTTTAATTCCTTAAACTTTTTCTCAACCATGCATTGTTCCTTTTTATAGAGCCCTTTCTTTTTTATAATTAATCCTTTTTTCTTTTCGTCATTTTGCTGCTACACCTTTTTTATTTGTCTAGTTCACTTTTCTTTCCAACAACAATTATTTCACCATCCCTTCGTTTCTTCCGCTATTAGTTTCCGTATTATGTTTTTTTTGGCGCCCCTTCCTTTACTATTTTTATACTTCTCTTTTCCCATTTTGTTGCGCCTTTTCGCCTAATTTGGCGCTCCTTATCTTTCCCTTACAGATGGGGCTTCCTTTTGTCCATAAGCTTTTTCTATCTCTTTCCCTTTAGTTGTCCCCTTCCCCCTTTTTAATTTACTTTTTTCCTTTCCTTCCTCCATTCCATCTCTAATTTTCTTTTGTTTTCCTTCCTCTTTTCGTTCCTTCTTCTTCCTCTTTCCCCCCTTTCCTTTCCTTTTTCCTTTTCGTCTTCTCTTTCCTTTTTCTCTTCCTTCTTTTTGGCGACCCCCTTTGGCTACCGGTGGGGCAAATCGCCCCTTTGCCCACCTCAGGATACGCCACTGTGGAATGTGACGACGTGTATCTTTTAATAGGTTTGGAAGAAGACGACTTACCACCATGCCCTGATGTCTGACTTACGTACCTCTTCCAACTCTTTGAATTTTGAAGATTCCGGGATAGCATGCAAAAACAGGGGTTACGAAATAACCCCTAGTTTGGGGGGTATAAACTTGTTTTGGGATAGTGTACCGTACGGTTAGTGTAAACTCTCCGCGTATTCGTATGTTAGAAAAGATATCAAAATACCATACTTATATAATTATTTTATATTTTTATTAACCCTTATGTGGTGAAATATAATTATTTCGAGTAGAAGTCTTACTATTTCAGACTTTTTTAACACCAGTTATTTATATCGAAAATTGACTGTTCAGTGTTGTAGAGAGTGCCACCCGTCCACTGACCTTCAGATAGGCCTGCGAGCGTCCCAAAATAACACGCTATTGAAGTACAATGTAACAGTAGAGAAAACTCAAATCTCTCTTTCGAAGCTTTTATAGGTTTGCTCGGCGCGAACTTGAATGATTTTGGAATTGCAACTCTATCAAATCGATATAAACAAATTTACATAGCTCATGTTTATACAGTCTTCCGACTCGTTTTCAAGCTTCACCGCCACGCCATAGGCGTACATCAATCTTGAATTTGACTGAACAAAATGACAACAACGCGTGCCATCCCAATAGCTCCCATTGCGGGTATTTCGCCCGGCCTCGCCCAAGGAAGATCGAGAAATCAAAATTGGCCACAATCAGATCAACATATAGGAACCCCACTATTGGTGACAATTAGTCACAGGGCACCAAATCCATGTCAATTCCTGCACACGATCTGACCTCTATTTGGCCTACAAACCAAAACGCACAAACGTGGTCATGGAGTAATAGTCCAGTAGCGGAACTGGATTTTTCATATGACCCTGGAAATTTTGTAGATAGATAGTTTTTTATGATTGATTTGTGTAGCTGAAAGCGTCCTCTTTGAGAATCGGCCGGGTGCACAGGTGCATCCTTGATTCATTTTGAGATATTCAAGAGGGCGCCCAAGATGTCCGCCAAAAAAAAAACTTTAAAAAAAACCCCATTTTCAGCTATAAGTTCGTTCACTATTTAACCTAGGAGGAGATTATTGTATCTATCATATGTTTTGAGGTAAAGAATCCATTAAGACCATTAAAGACGCAACTGACAGCTTACAGCAGTGGTCAATCAAGGTGGCCTCAAAAGGTCCCCAATTTTGCCGACAAGTCAATTTTGGAGCGATAGGTACTTAATACTTACTTATAGTGCTTTTCGTGGTATACTCAACCATTTTTTGAGTCAAGGAATCTATTAAAACTAATTACATGACCAATGGCAATTGATGGCTTAAATCATGGTCAATCTAAGATGGCTGCAAAGAAGGTTGCCGATATGGCCGCCGAATTATGTTTGATGCAAATTTATAGGTACTTAATATTATAGGGGTGTTCGAGGTGTATCAACATTTAAAGGTGGTAAATGGGATCCCTTAAAATCAATCATGAACCATTGATAACTTACATCATGGTTAATCCACGATGGCAGCCCATATAAGCCACCAATCTGGCCGCCTAATCTGTTTTGAGCTATACGATGCTTCATATTTCAAAGAGTGGCACTAGAGGTGTTTTTCATCTGTTTTGGGGGTCAGCAACCTATAAACAACTTTGATGGTGGCAGTTGTGGGTTTTCATAAAATTATAACACCTGTAGCATATCCTGTCATTTGGGATATTTAGTGCATATGTAATTGAATATTAATCATCCCTTGGAGATGACCAGCGCACTTACGAGCGCTTGCCATCCTTCTGGAATCTCCGGGGACAGATTAATAATATTCATCCTTGTCTACCAAAAAAGGAGGAACTAGGCCCATTTCAAATTAGGCACCACTTTTTTGTCCACTGAGGGTTAATTTTTCAAAGTGAGTTAAAGTTGTTTACTACTCGCTTTCTTCTTGGCCAAGGGCTACAGGTTTTCATAACTAACCTCTGCTAGCTTAATTGTTCACCCCTCTCAAATAAAATTCAGGTTACTTGTTTCATTTTGGTAATTGGTTTTGTTGAAAAATGAATTCAATTACAAATGATAAATGTACAGTGGACTTGTCTATAATGACAATGACATTGGGCAACAGAAAAGTTCCAAGGCTTGCATTTAGGAAAATTTTGAATAAATTTGGTTGTTTTTTCACAGATATATGGCAAATTCAAGGTTTATTTTGTGACCAAAAATGGTATTGACTACTAATAGTTTACTTCATCACGAAAATACTTCATGGTTTAAAGCTCTTGGTATAGGTAATAGGTACAAATAATGCCACTGGCCGCCTGGATAATAGATAGTTGATAGCACTGTTTGTAAAAATTGGATGTTACTATGGTCGTCATATTCATGAACCTGGGTATCTAAAATGGGGATCTGTTACCTCCACCTTTTTTCCGTTATATTCCATTTAAAAGACACTGGCACATTTGAAAAATAGTGCGACCTCAAGATGTTCAAAATCGATATTTTTTGCTGTTTTAAGGCTTTTTATAGATACAAAACGCCCTCACTCGAAATGATTAAAACCAAATCAGCTTCCTTATGGGTAAACAGAACGATTTTATAATTCAACGTCGCCGGCGACGTTAATTCAGCAGACGACGAAATGGCGTTTAAACAAGACACGCCGCCGTATGCATGTTTCCCCGCTAATGCACACTGTTTGAGTCGGTCTATAACCTTTGTGGTTTTAATTCAGTGAGTGCGAGTCAAATATATTTCATGTATATACACATTTGTTGATTAAAGTTTATGGGAAAACTTAATAAGTTGCCCTACAATTACCTGGATGTCCTTTAAATCCTCATCTCAAGTCCCTATCTGTTTTTGGGGTCTGTTTATTTTTAGTGTAGAATATCTGTTTTCTCCAATGGCCTAGACTATCATTTGAGAGCAAATGAAGAATTTCATATTTTGTGAAAATGGCCATGCCGCTTTAATTCTAAACTATTTACTCTGTTTCAAAGAATTTGATGTCTATTTATTGCTAGAAGCCGCCCTCTTTTAAGATAAAACCATTTTCAGCGCCCTATTAGATTAGTATTAGGAGGGTTACGGTCGAAAACCTTAAGCTAGGTAACGGGGGAGTGACGTGTGGGGGGGGGGGGGTGGATCCGGCGCGGCGTGGGGGGGGGGGGGGGGGGCGCCATAGACATTACAACACAAAACGCGTGAAAATGGGTCGCCTATAAATTTAAATAAATAAAGAATTTTTTTTTTTTAATTCTCTATTTTTGTTAAATACACTGTCCTGAATAATAGATCTAACTCATGATACACTCTAAGATTTCATTATGTAATTAATTATAAATTAGATTTTAATTAGGTACAAATTTGATCACTTTTGGGGAATGTTCGGCTGTTCTGTGCTAAAATATATCCCAAAACGAGGTAGAAATTTGGATTAAGTTGATGTTAAATTATCTTAGAATTTCTTCTTTAATCACACATTGGTATCCTTATTAAAAGGTAGTTAGCCTAAGGAAGCATTAATATTTAATTCATGACCAACTGTTTTTTTTTTTTTTTTTTTTTAATATGAATTTTGTTTGGATACTTTTTTTGAGTCACATGAGTTTAGACATTTTATGAGTATGGAGTCAAGTCAAACAAGAAGGTTGTATGTATAACACCTTAAGCCTTATTTAAATTTGGTTATAGGAAATAGATATGATTCAGAAACATCCACTTGTCTTCATGGTTCAAGACCTTGAGACATTAATAGGTGCTCAATAGCCCGCCGATTCCATGTATTTTGAGTTTTAGTATGAAATTTCGTAAATGTCAAACACTTTAGTAGCTAAATGCGAATTACATTTTCACTTCTGTAAGTAAGAAGGGCCCTTTGTACACTGTTAAGTTCCTATAGGTGTGGTCATCTTTGCTCAAAATGGTAAATACAGGGCGACTTTAATTATTGCTTTGACCCTTTACAATACAGGATCACCGGCATGTATAATATACATGGATCCCCCCGTATACTTAATATTTGATCATCATTTGACAGAAACCCATATCCTCTGTATTTCTCTTAGAAGAAAAATAGGATTAGTACTTGAAGAAAAGAAGTTTATCTTCAAAATGACCTTTTTTGTTCAAAAATATAAGTGAATTTGGCAACCCTGTATGTGGTTCAAAACAGAACCACATTAGTTTATCTCTTTATTTTTTGTGAGGGGCCTTTGTCATGTCTTTCAATTCACATCGTTTTGGACTGCACATTTTTTGGAGAAAAAATGACCAAGGTTTTAAAATGAAAAAGATATGTATTTTTTCTAATGCTAACAAACACAACCCCTATAGAAAGTTTTACCCACCTGAATATTGCTCTTTTGGCCATATCCTGCCATCCTTGTATTATCGCTTTCCAAAACGGGTATACTATATACAGTTTACATGCCGGATAAGTGTTTTAGAGTAATACTATTGGCGCCTTTTTTTGTCATTTTTTGCACTGTTTACACATTTTTTGTACCGCAGTTCATGACATATGGCCATACTATCAGTGTGAACGGACAACTGATGATATTGAATAAAAGTGTTTTCAACCAGAATGCTTGAAGATTTAACATGTTATGAGTTCCTATAAAACACAGAGTAGAATATTTTTCAAACACGTTTTTTGGGAATCAGCAGTATATTGGCTAGTTTTAAAGAAGGGGTTGAGTGCCCTTATCTTTTCTTTCTTGTGAACGGACAATTGCATTATTATGAGTAGCTAATCTGAAGAGTTTATGTTTTATTCATCCAACAGAATTTTTTGACAAGAACCTATCACATTTTTAAAATTTAAAATGTTTTCTGGCCTCTTAAGATAAGTATTTGCATGGCAAATATACCCAACATTTCAGGATATGCTGGGCCTACAATGTTATAAATTTTATGAAAACCCACAACTAATCACTAACTGCACCATCAAAACAGAGCGCTTCAATACAAATGAAAAAAAAAAATCAAGTACACACCTTACAAATTGTTTCCTTGGAAATTGCATGCCCCCCCCCACAACAGAAATGAAAAAAAACACCTCTAGTGCCACTCTTTGAAATATGAAGCATCGTACACATGATAAAAAGGCAGGCCTATGGGTGGGCCTTATTGGCAGACTGGGATTAACGATGATTGTAGCTCTAAATGGTTTCAAGATTGATTTTAATGGATCCCATATGACGCCTTTAAAATAGGATGACCTAGCCCCACCAAAACACCACTATAAGTATTAAGTACCCTATTGCTCCAAATATGATTTGCGGCCATTAATGGCGACCTCTTGGCAGCCATCTTCGGTATACCATGATCTAAGTCTTCAAAGGTCAGGTAATTAAATTTAAGATTCTTGACCCTCAAAAATGGTTTTTTGATTATACCACACATCCACTATAAGTAAGTATTAAGTACTTATCGCTCCAAACTTGACTTGGCAGGCAAAATTTGAGACCTTTTTGGCCGCAATCTTAGATTGACAAGGGATGTAAGCGTGTTTCAATGTCAGTAGTTGGGGCTTTATAATGATTCCCTTGACTCAAAAAAGTTATGTTAGATTACCAAATCATCCTCTTAGGTTAAATATGAACGGAATTATAGCTGAAAATGGGTATTGGCGGCGCCATCTTGGACGCCATTTGAAATATCTCAAAATCTCAAGGGTGACCTTTGCACCGGCAGATTCTCAAAGAGGACACTTTCAGCTACACAAATCAATCATAAAAATAAACTATATACACAATTTCCAGGTTCCGCCAAGGTTCGGCGGACATAACTATTTGTGCGCTGCTTTGAACGATTTCACAGCAAATAATTCGCCTCAACATGAAATGCACGACAGTTTATATGAAAACCCCGGGTCTTGAATAGCGGCCCGTAATACCGTAGTTTGGCATATGCCAAAAATTAGGAGTTTTCCATAAACCCCGATTTTGCATTATTAAAACCACTAGTATTTTGCAAAAAACCCTATTTTGCACGCAAGCCGGCTAGTCAGATACGGTTAAATATAACACATCTCGTAATTGGGACGTTCTGAAATCATGTTAGCTCATGTTCATGGAGAACAGTTTACATTCATGATTTTCTTAAATGTGATACAGATAACATCAACAAGAAACTACGACAATATCGTCACTCAACATTTATACAGACCATCAATTATGATAACATCAATAACAGAACACCAATAGCATCGACAATGTCCGTCCACAACGACATCAACATTACAGCGACCCCAAAAAGACTCCAAAATATGAAAGGCATCAGCTACAATATCTGAACCAACATCCAGAACAAAAAACGATTTGAAATCGAAGACAAAACCAAGTCGTCAACAAATTCAGCAACGTCAACAACAACGTCAACGAAAAACGTACAATAAAGTAAAAAAAACACGTCGCGTCAACGACGTCAACGTCAACAACACACAACGTCAACAGCAAACGGCAACATGTCGACATCGTCAACAAAACTGACACAATATTAAGAAAACTGCATAAAGAACAGCAGCGTCAACAGCAATGACAACAGCATCGGCAGTACCTAACACCTTAAAGGGCCCGGAATGCAAAATAGATGTGGTTTGTGTCAGTCTACAAGGACGGACGAGAAAGATTCAATATTTGGGATGGTGATGGCATCATTAGTGGAAACTATTGATTTTTCAGAGTATAGAAAACTCCAGGTGACATGTGTGACTCTATTCATGGCACGAACTGAAAATCAATAGTTTTACTCATGATGTAACTGGTAGTGTATTTCTTTTGTGGCCCTGTTTTAAATGGAATGGAATGCCCGTAAAGATATGGAGTATCATGAACACCCAAATCATTAAAACGTGTTAAACCATAACGAAGTCTGTACCTGGGATTTCTTGGGACGCCACCGCCTATGCATAGAGTCGTTTATAAAGTGCCATCTAGCTAAGACAGATTACAACAATACCAAAACAAATCATAAGATAATATTGAAAAAATAGTGATTGCAAAAAACCTATTGGGTATGAACTAGCCATAGTGTTTGCATGTGACTTTCAAAACGCCAAATCGGAATCAACTGAGATTTTGAAAGTAAGCTTTTGCACAATAAGGAAAAAGTACTAGAAACACGAATACAACCCTTTAAGCCTGTACAGGTCAAAGTGTATCTTTAAAGTGGGGACGTGTGTTGCAATGCGATTGTAAAGATCAGGACGTTTTGACTCAAGCCTTCCATATTAATGGTAAGTAAATATTAACATTGATGAATCTCGACATGCGCGAAAAAACTATGTACACCATAACCATCGTTGTTTTGGTTTCATCTCGTAAAAACTTGTAAAGGTGCATCTCATACTATGAAAACCCTCTCTGACTCAACGCAGCAGCGCAGTTCAAATTGCATAGAGAGGTGGCTGTGATGAGTCGGATGGGTTTCATCCATTTTACTGCACTGAATTGCAGTGACGTATGAATGGACCTGTACCTAGGGGTTATAATACACCACTGACCTTGCTGCCGTAAGGATAAAAACTTCTTGGGTGGACTACTTTCTGCATGGCAAAAGTGCTTTAAAATGTCTTGAAAATGCACAAGTTATATAAGAAAGTGATTGGAAGTTCATGATTGGCAGGGTAGACGGGTATGTGTTCTCGAAACTAGCGGCATTTGGACAGTGAATTTGAGGAAATTACTCCTGCTCATCAATTCACATCGATTTGCAAATTACTGAGCTTGGCGACTATAGAGAATCTTGTGTGACGGTATACGTCGGGCGAGTTTGGTGATTCGTAACTAAAAAGTTGTGGTAATATGTTCAAATTGGTTATTTGGTGATTTTAGGTGTTACTTTGGTGGGTGCTATTGTTGTATTTCTATGTGAGAGTTTTAATGTTTTTTTGTTTTTTGAAGAAACCTGCTCAAACTTGCCATTTTCCCATTGACTATGTGTATAAGTGAGTTAGTGGTGGGTAACCTATAGTGTGCTTCAACCTGAAGCTAAAAAAATAAACAAAAAAAAAACCAAAAACACAACTTGTTAAGGTCCCGGCATGGTAAAATATGGCGTAAAAAAGCAATGCAAAATAAGTAATAGTCATTTTTTCAGAAAAAACAATTAACATGCTGGAGCCACTAATAGCTCGGAGGTCAATTGTCAGGCATCCCCTCCCAAACAATTCAAATGCAGGATCTACTAATGAGGTAAGCATGATTGGATACGTTTTAGTACAATATTATATAAACCCTACAGTGATTGATCCGAAGTGTCAAAATATTTGAAATTGTAAGGAATGCTTTTGAAAAGTGCAGAAATAAGTCTGTAGAATTCTTTATGTACCTTTTCCAACTGAAGAATTGACCAAAAAACGACAGAAAACGGCAGTTTTCAAAGATACGAATATCCATTTTATTACGTGTAGTAGTAAGTGTCGGAACGGACAGTAAGGACTAAAACTAGATTTTGTCCTTGTTAGGTTTCTTCTGGTCGATCCATGGGCAGGGTATGTTAGGATACCTATACTTGTTCAGACATGCAAATATCTGATTTTGATGAGTTTTCGATTTTCTGATTTTGCAACAATCACGATAGTGCCTTTTGTAATAGATGCCTCAAAGCAGGCGGCAATTTATGGCGCTCTTCATCAACGACGTTCTACCGTGCCTGGGATTTTCTCTGACGACAATTCCTGTTTTTTTTAGCGTTTTCGCCTTTTTAGTAATAAGTTAAGAACAAAGTTATATAGCCCTAAGGTTCCTACTGCATTAAAGCACTTTTGAAAAAAAAATCACGTAGCGACGTGCCTTGGTTAGGGAGGGTCATATTTCGCCGAGGGGGGGGGTGGAGGATTTGAGGGGAACCCGACAAATTTTTGTCAGAGAGGGGAAACGTGAAATTTTTCATCAACGAGAGAGAGGGGAAACAGGACCTTTTAAAAATGGGTTAAAGTTAGCTTGATCAGGGGGAGTTGTACAATTTTTGCACGGAATAGCGGGGGAACGCGAAAATTTTTGCCGAAAAATTTGAAATCCTCCATCCCCCCTGGCATAAATAATGACCGCTCCCGTAGGGAGGAAATTGACCGAGATCTAACAAGTGAAAATAAACGTACCGTCTTTTTGCGGTGATCGTCAGATTTTCCTTATTGGGACGTTAAGGATATGAGTGATCGCCATAGTACATGTAGAACTCTGTAGTAATTCGGTGTTTCATGCGAGGTATCGCTTATTCCATTCAATTTGTATAAAAAACTACAAATGCCTGGACTCTCTGATATGGGGTACACATGTATTTCTCACACAGGAAGGAAGGAAGAAAAAAGGAAGGGAATAAAGGGGGGGGGGTCGGTCGGGGGGTAGCAAGTCAAGTGGGCATGGCATCGGCCAGCGATGTCCTTCTTTTCGATTGATGATGAATCGAATCAGTTCAAGTATGGCAAGCTAAAGCTTCATACGCAATAAATTATGACGAAGACGCTATGACACTTTTGGCTTGCTATACACCGTGGCTTTATGCATTACGGCATTTTAGGCCTCCGATGGTTTTGTATGGGGTGAGAGGGTCTGGAAAAAGAGGCGCCAATAGGCGACAAAGAACGGTTATGAAGGTGTGACGGGAGTTGTTATTGCTGCTGCTGTTATAAAGATTTTTTTAAGTCGTCTGTTTTGTCGCCATGATTTCTTATATAGCGCTGTATGCTGCTCAATTGCTCTGTTGATATTATGTGGAACTGCATTTGACGTGTTTCTCAACTTCTCTGCAGAAAAGTACAATTCAAACCATGATGGTAAGCGGAAATTATTTTTGTTGATTCTGAGGTGTTTGTGGTTGTACGTGTGTAGGTGTGCTGGTGTGGATGAGGGTGGATTTTTAGTCGTCGTTTTAAAAATAGAAAACAATGGTATGAATTATTTTCATTACATAAATCTTCCCTCCCATGACGCAACAGTTCCTGAAATTTGTGTAACTGTTTTGTGTTATTTTTTTTCAAATGATTCGGTATCCTTTCATTTGGACCTCCATCCTCCCTCTTATAGTTGCCTCATGTGCAGTCAAGCATGAATAAAAAGCCAGAGGAGCTATTCTAATACTTCATATCAAAATATATCATATATCATAAATATACGACACAAGTTTTTCAGTGTATAGGTTTTTGCTCACTAGGAGCTAGTAAATCTCAATTCCCTTGCCACACAGTTCAGTAGCTTTCATTCACCAATGTATTTAGAAAATACCCCCCTGGTTTTGGGTATGATATATGATACCCAGATGACACAAGGTCAGGTCATGTCAATGTATGTACAAGTACAACCCACTGAACTGTGTCCTTGGTGGTTGAGCGTATTGTAACTCATAGTGATACGATTCGTGTAACAAGTCTTTTGTAACTAATTGATAAAGAATCCACTGAACCAGATGAAAACGGACCTACGGAAAAGACGACTCTCTTGCCAACAAGTCCAGACCGTAAACCGAAGAGTAAGCTGGGAGAAAAGAACGAAAGTACGTATTAATATAGGCTGATTCCAAAAGAAGTTGACTCATTTTTATTGTAGTTTAGTAAAAAGTCTAAGGAATTCCTTGTAAACTAATGTCATTTAAAAGTATTTTCTGAATGTCTAAATTAAAAAAAAAATAATTTGCTCGTGCCAAACCCGTGTTATACTAATTTGAATTAAACCACCCGTTTTTCTAACTCAGGGTAACTTGCACCAGTTTCTATTTACACCAAATCAATAATGCGTGAACAAAGAGGCTTCCATTGCTTGCAAACTTTCATTGTCAAAATGAAAGTTTTACTTTTTATACTCATACTCAAAATCCATCAAAAAAGAGCAACATTTTAAATGCTGACAATTTTGAATAATATCGAATTTTGAAGCTCGCGAGTTTTTAGCATAGTACTGTTTCCTCTTGGAAGATTTCTCTTAGAAGAACCACTTAATTACATGTTTTGCAATTCGTGAACAAACATAATTGCAAAAACAGTTTGCGACGAAAACTAGTTAAATTGCTTGATGAATAGAAAGAGGACATTTTATGTTTATTGAGTACGAGTATAAAAGCCAAACTTTCATTTCGACAAAGTTGCATCTCTTGTTATCGCTTTGATTTGGCGTAAATAGTGTTATTATTCCTGTTAATTAAGATGAACATTTCGCAAATCAACAAAATCGTTTTAATTTAATGTACCGTTTCCCCCCAAAAAACGCAGCACTTTGTGGCAGGCGCCATAAGTTTTGAACAAAAGCACGTTCTAGGGTATGATGGGACTGTTAGCTAATATTCCTGAAAATTTCATAAAGATAGAGTCAATAGTTATTAAGATATGACCCCAACAATCAAGTAACCCGCAGAACCCATTTTACAAAAATGAGGAGCTGGTTAACCACAAGACTGGCAATGAAGAACAGAATGGCAAATACAATATTGATCGCAATCAACATTTACTTGCCCAAATTTCTTGCAGAACAACTTCTACTGGGTCAAATGACTGCATTTACATAATTATTATTTAACTGATAAAACATTAATTTATTGGTGAAAAAATATATTTCAAGGAGATATAAAAGTATGACTAAGTCATACACAAACCCCACATTACATAAAATGATAAATGCGTTGGGCTGCAACTTGCTTGTTACTGCAAATAATGTTACATTCTCAACTTTATGAAGTAAAACCTATGATTTTTCAACACAGAACTCATTAACAATATCAGTATATTCATTCGTCATTAAATTTTGGGTAAGATAACTCTTTTGTGCCGTCACAAAATTATGATCAATGATTAGCTCTAATAATCCATGCAGTCTTATTTTACAATACAAGAGTTTGTTGATCATACATTCCGATTTTGATCTTTTAAGTGTGTTAAATTGCAATGTTTTTTAGCTATTATTTCCAATGGAAACATTCATATGTAATATATGTTGTAGCACCCTCCTTTTAAAATCGTGGTAAATGGTGGTTGACTTAAGAGATTCATATTGGTGGTTTCCTGGCGCAAAACGTACATCCTTATTTTAGTTCATAGGCGCCTCAATTTGGTTAAATGGGTCCTGCAGGTTACTTCTGATTTCTGGGTCATATCGTAAAGAATATTGACTCTAATCTGTATGAACTTTTCAGGGATCTTAGCTAACAGTCCCGTCTGCCTTACAACAAAGAATAACAGTTCACGTGCCTTTTGTTCAACGTATGAGCGGCCTGCCCCCAAGTGTTGCGTTTTTTTTTTTTGGGGACACGCGGTATATCTGTAATTACACTCCAGAAATTTTCATAAACCGTGGACTTATTGGATAGGAGTTACATTGCTATATTTTGAAAGAACAGCTTATTTATTTTTACCACGTCCCGTTACCACCACCCCACCCCTCATTCAAAAGAAGCTTACAATCCTGTATAAAACGTAGTCTTTGAACTCTTTTTGGACTTCTCAGCTAAAGCGTTTCCCTCGCTCCACATGCAATATGTTGAGCACGTTAATGCATTTTCCAACTTCGCCAAGTGTACCAACGTTTGATTCACAGAGGAAGTAACAGTCCCGTAGGGCCGTTGGCGCTTGCTTACGGTCTTAATTTGAAACCCCGTCCCCTTCCTGATTATTCAGTGTAGTAGTCAATTCCAAATTCATGCATCGGTCGGAAACCCGACAAATTCGAAACCTTTTCCATGATTGTAGCTAAGTTTTCGATGTTTACTTTGTTCCCAACGTTAACAGGAACAAGTGTTCTCAAGATATCCTGTTGTGCTTTGCCCTCAAACCGCTCCTTTCTAAAATTCAATGAATACCACGTCAACATCGATGACATTTCCTGCCTTCACGGACTAAGAGTTCTCAGCATGTTTTGGATAGTGCTCGTGCATTGCTACTTTTACTTTGGAAACATGTATTTGGGTAAGGTATATTTTAGAGTGGAAAGGTGGCCAATTTAAATACTTCTTTTTGCTCTTCGACATTGTTCGATAACACAAAACTTATTTGACTGTAAGGGACTACCTTAAACTCATTCATCATTTGTAAGCCGAACATGCACTTAATACAAAAATTTAATACAAACTCTAAATGTGCCTTAGCACTTCTACAATTTCGATGTGTCTTCATTAATGAAAAATATAGTACAAGTGTCTCTTTCCTATGACGTTTGTAAGACCTTTCCTGTAAATCAGTTTTCGACTCATCTGAAGTAATGCATATCTTTGCAATGCAAGCATCCATGTCTACCATGAAGGTGATTTTGCGAAACTCATTTGATTTTTTATCTTCACTATACATAATCCTGTAATTTTCATATTTGATAGTATTTGAAAATATTTTTTTTTTTTCCGTATTACCTCGGACTACTCGGCTATCCCTGAGTGATACCAGTAATATCATCCGAATCATACCTCGCTTATCAGTATCACGCGCACTCGCTCAGTTTACATGGAAAGACCACGGCCCGGGCGTAATCTTGTATCTGTGTAACGCCGTTACGATACGGATGTACTGCAAGCGTGTGCACGCTCTCGCTATGCACTGACTTCCTTGAGCAGCGGCCAACACTAGAGCTATGGCCAAAATTAAACAAGCTAGTTTATATTTACTAATATTTTGAAATTTATGTCTACTATGATAAATTCGTTAACCCCCCCTTATTGTTCTCATTACGAAAAAATAACAAGGGTTTTGGTGGCCATACCACACTCGACCTGCGGCCTCTGGTAGTATGGCACCAACACCATTCATATCTTTGCGCATTTCAGAACAAACAGGTGATACTAATATGTCCCATAGTTGGACATGGCAAAGTTCGTGATTCTTTTTATTTTTCAATGGTTAAAACACATGTCAAGGCGCGATTTACAGTGATATATAAAATTGCTTTCATAAAGGTTTCAACGAGATTGCCATCCGTACATACCTGTAGCGATTTTGGTAGGCCGTGGGGCTGTTACCCGTTAATGAAGTGACTGTCATTTTACAGAATTCCTCTAGTTGTGATCCTGAAGTAAATGAATCACTAAAAATTGAAAAATCAAATGACTCGTATTTTAGCGTTTATTTTCTGGCAACGGATTTTCTGAAAACTGCCAGCCTTTCTTTCTCGTAATTAATTTAATGTGTGAGTGTTGAAATAATGTTTACCGAAAATCCCATAAATTATTAGAAAATATTGCCATTTTCCTGCGAAATACATTTATCGGCTTCCTGTGACATTTGTAACATGGTCTACACATTATTTGAGCCTAAATCAAGCACTAAAAACACTAAGATTGACGAATGACACATTCTTTACATATTTGTAGCTCTGAAAATATCCGTACTGTCTTTTGTAGAATGTTACATCCTTAAGAGCGCTCCTCTAATCTTAAGATTGCTCAGGGAAAGCCAATCAAACTTCAGTGTTTCTCGTCTACAACTCCCATGGTGAAATGTAGATATAGTCCGCTGGGAGCCACAGTCCGGGCCCATGGACTACAAACGGAATAAGTCCTGAAACTATCAACGTGTAACGTCGAGTGCCCAGTATTCTTTACTTTTGTAGGCGGACTGTGAGATCCGGCGGACTATAAGGACTTCTCCACCTGAATAAAGTGGACTGTCCCGGAATTAAAAAAAAAACAACTTTCAGTGCACTGAAAATGAAAACTGCTCAATGTTAGTTAAGAGCAAGCTTACTCTTCTCTCAGAAGTAAAAAGTGGACCGCTCAACTTGTGAGTAATTTTTTACTCAACTTGGATTGAGTAATAGGTCCACCTATGTACTGAATAAAAATATTACTAAATAACAGAAAATCTCTACTCGATATTGAATGAGTCAACCTTTACTCAACATTTTACTCCATGGTTGAGCAGTTCCCTTTTTACTTAGCTGTTGGGTAGGAAAAATACTTAAACTCATGTTGAGTAAAATTGCTCATGAGATGAGCCAAATGCGTGCTCAACCAACGAGTACGTTTCGACTCAATAAGAATAAAACATAGTTGAACATTGCTCAAGTATTGAGTATAAGTTTTTCTAAAACATAAAACATAATTAAGTACAATTTTGTTTTACTCAAAATATTCACTTACCTGACTTTTCTCGAGTTCGAGTGAAAGCCCATCGAAAATTAAAGGGGGATGGCCCGATTTAAGGATATTAAGTTTTCATCCTGATAGATTGGCTTTCACCCCAAAACCCCATCTGTAAAGTTTCGCGCCGAAGTTTCAATCCGTTTTGCCGTGAGAGCCAAAAACGTGATTTTGTAAGCCCCATAGAGTACTGTGTAAAATTAATATTGGTCGACCAAAATAGGGCACATTTTCGCTCTTAACTTCGAAACCAAATATCGTTTTGTCCTAAGATTTCACAGGGTAAATGAGAAAATAGCAGCTTTCTTCTGATACCAAAATGTTGACCACTTCCGGTAAAATCTGGGGCTTCTGGGGACGAGGCGATTAGCGATCGGGCCATGGACCTTTAAACAACTGGCACATTGTGCAGAAAGACGCGAAAGATGATGTTCCGACAGTAGATATTATAAATGGATATCCACATTGAAACCTGAAAGAACATCGTATTTTCGTTGACACCTTCCCTATTTTGATTATTTTATTACTATAAACAAAGGTCATTTGGGTTGGGATATTTGGGGATCATATAGTGACATTGCAAATCGAAACTGATTGAAAAATAGCGTACCACATGTTGTATTTGGAGCAAAAAACTATCTGCAAATGACATCATGACGTGACACATTGATTGTTGAATTTGAATTTGTTATCCAAGTATATTAAGTGTTTGTGCCAACTTCGTGTAATTTAATTAGGCGATGTGGTTTCATTGGTGCTAAATCTCAACGTTTGCATTTTAGAGCTGTGAAAAATCCTAAGAAATATAAAATAGGATTGTTTTATATTACAAGATCTCAAAAAGTCAGCTGAAATGTATTTAAGAAAAAAAAAAACGTTGTACAGAGTATAGGAAGAAATTCAACACGAATTGTCATCAGTAAAATTTTATTTTTCTCCTCAACAGACAACATGGTGACCTTACAAAACCTGAATAAAGAAATGTGGTTTCAATTCTTTTTGAGCGTTCAGTTTGCTGTGGATAACTTCTTCATACTGAGGTAAGTTCACTGAAAATATAAAACAAAAATATAAAAAAGAAAATATTGGAAGTATGTGTATAAGGTGCTTTTATTATCTCTTTATTTGTATATAAGAAATGCGCATTTCAATTAGTCTGCACCAATTCCTTTCACAAGGTTTTAACACCTTCGCTGACCTGTTCAGTTGGCCAGAGAAAAGTTTACGCTATTCCTACAAGTGTCTCATTTTGAATATAGGTTGGAACTGAATACCACATAATCCAAGGTTGTATGTTGTTTAACACTACAGCAAATCCTGGGCAGTAAATCCATCTAGAAAACCTTATGAGTTGCAGTGGCTCTTCAAAGGAATTATATATGTAGTCTTATGTAACGCAATATCTATATAGGTAGATCCAGATTCCTAAAGAGACACATCAGAAATATATACCTTGTTCCGGACCTTGTTCCCTCTCTGGGTGATGTGACCCAGTTGCAGCGAAGGTGTTAACCCTCCTCTTACCTACTGAACTTCGCTCAAGTGCGCTAAAATGCCTACAACTCTCGTAAAAAGCTTCTAGGTAATCGTTCTCTCATCCTTTCCGATCATTTTAGCGAAAAAAAAAACGTGAAGGTAGCACCTGCACCGGGGTTAGGGTATGCCCTCGAAGAGTAAGGGGGGGGGGGGTGGTTTCCACCCAAAGATATTTTATCGTGCATTTTTGAAAATACTATGTACAGTATGGCTCTAAAACTTTGTTTATGTCAAACTAGTCAATTGCCATTAATTAGAGATGAAAACCGCATGAAAATCCGATATTCCTACATTTTTAGCGCAAAATTGGATTTTCGCCTATTGGCCACATGCCAAACCCAAGTTACACTTATTTGAATAAAATCACCCATTTCCTGAGTGCACACATCTGGGTAAGTTGCATCGGTTTCTTATTCACGCCAGATAATCAAGCGTTAACAAGACAGATCCATTAGTTTGTAACTTTTTGGTCAAAATGAAAGTTTGGCCTTTATACTCACACTCAATAGACAAATTGTTTCTGGAATTATTTGTTCAAGAACTGAAAAATGTGCAATATGTGTTTTTTTTCTAAGAGAGGTCTACCAAGAGGAAACATTGACATGCGAGTTTAAAATTCGATATCATTTAAACATTTTCTGAGCATAAGTAAACTTCAATTTTGACAATGAAAGTAGAAAACCAATGGAGACGTTTCTTTTCACGCATGATTTGGGGTAAATGGGTGGTTTAATTCAAATTGGTATAAATCGGGTTTGGCAAGAGCAAATTCAAATATTTTTTTATTTAGACATTATTCAGAATCTGTTCTTTCTAATGACATTAAGTTTAACGGCATTCCTTACGGATTTTCTACTAAACAACAATAAAAATGAGTAAACCTCTTTTTGAATCGGCCAGAAGAGCGTTGTATTTGGTATATTTACGCTCAAATTGCCCCAGATGTTTCGCGTCAACTGTTTAACATCGTCATTAAACATCTGCGTCCAAAACATGTATAAATAGATGTAAAGCTATGTATTTATATTTTTCGGTTTTGTTTTTGTCTTTTACAAATAACCCAGTGCTCTTTTGCTTACATACGTCACCATGAAGAAATTGGCAAGAAACAAGGGACGGGTCAGGTGGGCACTCTATTACTTCCACCGATGGTGGCGGTAAGTAGGTTAGCAATTTAATGGGGATGTCCCCATTTATGTACATTAAGTTTTCATCTTGAAAGGGTCTTCACCCCAAAAACCTATTTGTATGGTTTCGCGCCGATATGTCAGAGCTAACAACGTGATTTTGTAAGCCCATAGAGAGTTCGGTGTAAACTTAATATTGGTCGACCAAAATGGTTCACATTTATCGCTCATAACATCCAACCTAAACACCCATTAGTATAAAACTTCACAGAATAAATTCGGATACCAATATTTTGAGCACTTCCGGTAAAATCCGGGGTTATTAGAAATCGGGACACGGCCCTTTTCGAGTGGACAATGGCGGCCAATGCTTGCTCAATGTGGCACGACCCCTGAACAAACCGAGAGTTGTGGAGTGCCAAATCGTGTACAACGCATTACAATACGGAATAAACCCCAAACTCGTTCTAACCTCGTCTTCATGGCCAAATTCATTCCCATTGAAAAAATGTGTGGTACACGATTTGGCAGTTCTCTATGGTGAACCTATACGGTACAGGAAAACACGACGGCAACACATGAATTTTTTTTCACGGTTTTGACCCGGAAGATAATCAATTAGAATCCAAAATGATCGATCTGTTTGTTGGGTTCAGCACTGACCTCTACACATGTATAGCTAGTAAAGGCGCTGAATGAAATACAAGAAGTTGCATTTTGCCCTTCTTAATATTTCTTCACTTTATTGTACTTGTAAGTTAAAGGAATTTTGTATAACATAGAACATCTGTGGGAATATGTGCACCAGCAGGTGTAATGCATCATTTCCGCCACATTGAGAAGCAACGAAAACAATTTAGCCTGTTTCAATCGGCTACATAGACCCGCTTGATCCTGTGTAGAGGCAGTGATTGCAAGACAAAAAAAAATAAAAAATCGCTAATTGTTTAGATCTTTCACTTATGCGAATACTTTAATTCATTCGTAGCGGTACATCCGTGCAAATCTTGAGGAAACCCTACCGTCAAGAGTTTAAACAAATGTTTTCTGATTAAAGGTTATCGCGCACACGTGTGTGTGTGTGTGGGGGGGGGGGGTCCATATGGACCCTAACCTAGGAAAAATTCAATAAAACTCATCACATTTCAAGAATACTCTGAAACATTAACAACAAGGAAAAAAATGAAAAGTTTTATTGGACCTTGAAATTAGGGGTGCAACGTTGAAGTAATAATGGCACATTTTTTAGAGCGCCCCCAATTTTCAAAATTTGATATTTTTGCACATTTACGTGGGTAATTGTCTAGGAAACTATACCTGCGAACGAGAATGCTAAAAAATGCGTATTTATCACAAAATAAGCGATTTTGTAATTAGAATTGGGATCCCAGATTGGACTTAACGGCAGAGCTGGAATGCTACGTTTATGTCCGTCCATGATGAAATAGTCCCACCTCGAGAAAATAACCTCTAACTTGACTTGCCTGAAATATTAAAACTTGAACTAATGGATGAGCGTAGACACGTACATGGCGCTATTTCCGGGCTATTTCACATTGGAAGGCCGTTTCCAACAGCCGTTGAGTTATTACCGGGGATCCCGGTAATAATTCTAGTACAACGTTCCTTCGTTTGTGACACATAGACATTTTCGAGCTTAACAATTCACAGGTATAGTTTACTAGCCAGTTACCAATGCAACCGTGTAAAAAGCTCCAAATTTTTGAGAAATTGGGGGCGCTCTTCAAAAAATATTGCTTTAAGGATGGATTAAATTAACTATGTTTAGCAAGAACAGGGGTGTTAAATAAATTTTAGCATTTTTTTACTAAGCTATTTTTCCGAGCAATATATTTACTTTTCATTTGTTCAGGGAAATAGATTTCGGATCAAATTACATAATAGCGTAATTGGTTAATGGAACTTTAATAAAATTGAAATAGTATTTGTTTGTGATAGTAACATAAGTCCACATACATGAGAAGTCGCCAAAGGTCACCTTGGCAAGAGTTCCATATGTACCCCCTCTCATATATTTACATGCAACAAAACATTTAATTTGGCTCTTTATTCCGTGTTTGATTAATTAAGGCCAAAATTGAAATAAATTTTGTATCATGTAAATTATATGAGGTGGGGGGGATATATGGAACTCTTTCCGTCACCTTTATTATGGGTATGCCATTGTAATCAAGGGGGGTTCTATATGGACTCTAACGCGATATCTCCACAACGCACGCGCGAAAACTTGATTTTAGTGGGGGTGGGCAAGTTCCAACTTTTTTTTTAAATCGAGTGGATTCTATGGCCATTTTTGCTCCTGAAAAAGAATCTAGCAAGCTTTTTCACTGAAGATAAAGTTTTGGATTGGTTCCATGGATTTTAAGTTTTGTACATAAAGTCAATGGGGTTTTGAGGTTAAATTAGTTATTTGCCAATTTGCCACATACCAACTAATGACATCTATGTAACATGCACATGTGCTAGGTATATTGCCTCCCTTTGTAAAACCATAGGTTTCCAAAATAACCAAGTTCATGATTGTCTAGAATAAAGAAAAAACATCTTCACCTTGCAGAGGGCGTGTAGTCACTCATTAGCACAGCAACAACTCTCACCCACTGGTTTAAATTATTTTTAGAAACAGGAATACACCTCTTTGCACACAACGAGTTGCCTGCTACTATATAGACAATCTGTCCACTTAGTTAGGGTGAATTTGAATAGCAAGGCATAACAAAAATAAGGTTTTGAACCTACTGATTGATTTCTTATGTGATGAACTGGTATTTACAACAACCTTTATTGCAAAGGAGGCGTTTGTCAGTGCGACTTGTTTCTAGTTTTGTAAAAGTGGGTCACATACATATAAAGCACAGGTAACTGTTAGCATTCCAGTCTTTTGTATACAAATGCTTAAAAGCAAAGAATACCTCCAGAGATGCAAAGCATCATATGTAAGATAAAGCATTATCCATCACATGGCTAGTGGGATTAGTCTATAGTCGTGTCCACACGGTCGGACTTAAGTCACTTAATACCGATATTAACTCTGGTCGGTATTAACGTCGGACTTAAAGTTGCCGTGTGGACGCGCACTGATCGGATCTAAATCCTGTCGGTATTACTATCGGACTTAAATTTGGTCGTGTGGACGCGAATCTAACGGTATTAGCGCCAAGGGGGTGAAGCCCATTCAAAACCAGTCGTCCGTGCTGGGCGCTGACATTTTGAATATGGCACGGAATAATTATTAGTTTTGGGTGCTTGTATACACACATAATGTCAATTCGATACAAACAATCCGGCAAAATACCAGTTGTTGGGTGCTATTGGGTGGTTAAATTTTGTCCTTCCCATGGCCACACAACGAATGAAATGACACGTCAGTCGTCTTGATTTAAATAAACACCTCAATGAATACATCTTTTCACCTAAGCGCGCATTGCATTATGGGAAAAAAGAGTATCTGAGCACAATGATCCAGGTGCACTATTATTACACCTGGCCACCTCTAACACATAGGCCTACATCAATTTGTATCACTACCGATGAGTGTATATGCAAAGCGGCACCCACAGTATGTGGAAGAAGCGGAGGCAGCCATTGCTTTCTATTGTTGGTACTCTGTTTTCTTTGTGGTCGGCAAAACATGCGAGACGATGAATTTCTAAAGATGACGTAACGCTTTACCTCTCTATCTATATAGAACCTCTTTGATTAGCGCTTAGATCCGACATAACTTTAAGTCCGATAAGCTTATTACCGGTACTAGATGACCGTAAGTGGTCTATGGGAACTGGCATCGGAGTTATAAACTTTCACACAAAGAAGGTTAGAATAATGATTAAAATATGAAAGAAATATGTGAAATCATTGTTACTTATCGATATCTGTTTTATTCATGCACAGGAACCTAAACACCGTTGAAAAACTCTCACAATGACCATTTAAATGGTAATTAATGGCAAAATCAATTCATTTTGGTGAAAATGATACTTTCTCTGTGACAACCAATACAAAAGTAATGTCCGTCCGTGATGAAAAAGTGTCCGTCTGTCATGATTTTCAATTTCAATTTTGGTGAAGATACATTTAATTGATTTAAGTTTAAAATGAGGAATAAGTCACTGCAACTGGTTTTGTAGAAGTGGGTCACATGTTAATAATATTCCCATGCATGCACATGCTGGTATGTAAACACCCTAGTACCATTCACAGGTATTTAGCAAGTTCTTTAACTGGTTGCAAGGCTTGACCTTGCAACAATAGACTCCTTCAATTTTCACTCACTCACTCACAGAACTAGTGGTCTTGGTTTTGTTGTTCTGTGCATTGCCATGCCCCCATTGAAGAGAGTTTTTGGAAAAATTTTATTTTTGGCCATTGAAATAAATTTGCTAATTTTTTCTTTGGACAATATTTGCCGAAACCTATAAAACAACCTTTTTAGTGACTTTCTAGCAAAATCCAGGCTAAGAGCATGTTTTTGTTTTTGTTTTTTTCCAAAAGTAGTTGAAAAGCCCCATTGTCTTCCATGTACAAACTTAAACTCCACGGAACCCAACCTAAAAAAATTTCTTGAGTGAAAAAGCTGCCTGATTCATTGCAGAGCCAAAATGGCGCATAGAATATGCCTCGTTTTAAACCAAAAGTTTGTAAAAAATTCCTCCTTGCCCCCCTAAGTTTAGGGTCCACTAAATGGCCACACCCCTTCCCACTTTAACTGTTTAGTTATTTTGAGTCGACGTTTGTCTTGCACAATAACACCACATTTACTTTAACCCAATAGGTTGTGTAATTTTACATCGAACCGGTTGAGTTGCCAGGATTCATACACAATGACAATATATATAGGAAAAAGCTTGAGCGCAACAAACCCTTGATAACAATTAAATAAACATGGGATTTCTTGATTGTTTTACAGGCTTACCCCGCTCTACGTATTTGTCATCTTATAAAAAACCAGCTTTTTCCAAATGCCTATTTGTGATCCGGGCCCATCGTGTTACCATGCTGTGGACTGACCCTAACTGTTCATACTGGTGGCGTAATCTCTCTACCTTAATAACCTGTAAACGCTAGCGATGTTGGTCTGGTGTCATGTATTCCTTATTGTGTCCCAGAAAAAATATTTTATGAGACCCTACAACCATTCTCATATTCTGTATTTTGTGTTGTTGATTGTATGTCATTTTAAAATTGTTTTATTTCGCGTGCGTTGGCCAGATTAGCATGATACTTGGATACAGCGATTGTTAGGTAGCAAAAATAAGTATTTGACTATATATAGGTCAAGGGTCACAACCTATCAAAGGTTAAAAGAGGTTCAAAACACGTGACTCGAATGCATACTCTGCCATGGGGGCGCTCCTCAATTTTCACAAAACAAATCGTGGTTTTTTGGCATGTACATAATGCGTGTCCATATACTAATCACTTTGTGAAATAGCTAGCTCAAGTCACAGTCCTTCATATAGAAAATCCCCTCTATTTAACAATTCACATGTTTTAAAATCCGGATCCGATTTTTTTTGTTATACACAGTATGCTAGGCAACTGTTAACTACACTAAATGTTATTGTGTCCATCAAACGAAAAAAAAATCCGATTCATTTCAAACTAACTGTTGAAATTAGCATTTTAAACGGGCGACTGTCTATTATTTTAGTTGACTATTTTTTAATTGATATATAAAAAATATATTCAGAAAATCTGAGTCGGACGTTAAACCTTGCTCACAACTTATGGGTTAGGTGTACGATTTTACTGATTCTTGGTGTACAATGGTGCATTATCACCTAAGCATGAATCATTGATTATCATCTCTGCAAATGGTATGGGACAACACGGTTACCAAAGTTGCTAAGAGCATTTGTCAAATAACAATCAACTTAAATGGATAACCCTAAAATTATAACAATTCAATAAAGTTGGTCAATGGTACTAATTTTGGCATTAATAAAAGGAGGACCATGTCTTTCGATTGCTATAGTTAGTTTGGGGCATTAAACATCTTCGGTTTTAGGTAGTTGCCCTCCTGAAGGGAGGGGGATACGTAAAAAGTAAGAGTGAAAACAAATTGAGGTCAACCTCAATGCGCGTAACCATACCTGAGGCCTACCGTGGGGGGGGGGGGGTGGTAGAAAGACCCTCAATAACTTTGCTTCGCTCCACGCCGGGTGGCCCATAGTTTTTTCCCAGAGACGGTTCGACAAATATGAAAAGTGGGGGAGGGCGGAGGGGGGTGGGCGAGATACTACTTTTCAACTCTCTTTCATTCTCCTCCCCTTATCTCTTTTCCTCTCTTCCCTTTATCTATGTTTTCCCTTCTGCCCTTTTCTTTCTTTTCCTTTCCCTCCCCTTACCTTCTCTTTCTCCCTTTCCTTCCCCCCTCTTCTCGTCCCCATTGTTTAAGCTTTCCGTTTTTTGGTTTGTCCTTGTGGGGGGGAAGTCTTCCCCCTGCCCCGCCCCCCCCCCCTCTGGTTACCCAACTGCCACTGACTGCCTAATCAATGTAACGAATGGCGCGTGACTGCGAAATGACATGAAACTTTTGACATGACTGAACATTTGTTACTTTTTAAACTTTTAAGCCATAGTTGTGATTTTAATGTATTTTCAACGCCTTACAATGAAATATAAACATTACCGTGAACGAGTCATCACCGTTGTTACAATTCATTTTCACAAACGTATGAAATGAAATGAGGTTGATACAGTAATTTCGAAACCTGATAGTTACGCGAAAACCACTGATTTTAGGTCGTTTTTTAACGCTGTTTTTTTTAAAATCAAATCGCGGCTCTGAAGGCCGTCAATCCGGAGGTCCGCCAACAGCGTTTAGTTCTTGTACTGAACACTAGAAGACAATACAATCGCTGTGACCTCAATAGTTGGTCGAAACGCGCTGGAAATGTCCTGATAGAGGTCCAAAATTAACACCTGAATTCAGTATAAAATCATGTATTATTGGTTGGGAATGTCAACTGCATACTTAAGTTGGCTAATACTGTAGGAAAAGATGTTTGGGGGTTAAAAACGACGAATTAAAAAGCGACGAATTTTAATTTTTGAAATCGTGGTCTCTGAAGTTATAGAAATCCCACCAAAAGCATCCCAAATCGTTCATTGAATTGTGGTGCTACCAAAAAGTATGTGTACGTGTTTACTCCTCTGTTTGTAGAAAGCGAAGACCACGGAAAAATGTATAACCTTCGCCTTTACTGGCATCGTGGAATTGACTTCTCATAATTCTACACGTGGGCCTTGTTTCCATCGATTTTAACTACAGACTGTTAGCCTACGTGTGCAGGAAAGTGGACAATGGCAAGGTCGTTTGCCTATTGTTTGTGAAAGCCCGCGTCAATTAACCCTGTCCAGATTTTTATTAGTGTGAACGATAGTACTTGGGTGACCTACCAACTAACTGAGGGGTGAGATTCCTATAAACACGCGATTAGATAAATGGTTAAGGTGTGTACAAATTTAAGAAATTGGTTAATAGACACGGAAGGAGAGGGGCGCCACGTCGAATTCATGTGAAACACGTGCGCAGGAAGCCCGCCAGGAAGTGCCTCATCCAACATATTTTGTAACAATTTTCTTTTTGGGTCATTGACAAATGTTACTTGTATTTACTCAAAAAACAAACCTGCGTCAAGCCTAGCTTCAATGCGTTTGCAAGAAAGTGCGTAATTCCAAATTATAAATTGGATCAATATCGATCAGCAAATCATTCTCCCTCATTTTGGACTTTATATCAATCCTCATACATAACCTGCCAAACTTCACACCTCGGTATCACTTTTGGGTCGTTTTCTACAGCATTTTCAAATTCTCGTATCCTTAAATGCTATAGGACTGCGCACTTACGCCACTTATGTCTGCATTTGTTGTTTAGATTGAACACTTGATATCGACCTGTTAAAAAAAATATCATCGGCTTTCATTTGTATTTAAAAACCAATCATCAATGTTTAATTTCTAAATGATGCCGTGAACACAATATGCTACGTAGATGTTCTTTTTTAATCAGTTGTATTATACCTTACATTTTCAGTCGTTCCCACGTAGTGGTATCTTGGACGACACCCATTCTACGACCATTTCTCCAATCATTCTCCTTTTACTTTTTTGGTGAAGTAACGTATTTTCATTTCTAATTGTATGAAAGTTTGTGTTTAATCTTGAGGCAAGGATTTTAACCTCATTCCAAATGCTGATAAGATTGTGCGCATGGCCTAGGTGAAGCGTAATGATTGCCGGTTTCTTGATAGCACGTAACCATGGTGATGGTTGTTTTTTTAGCAGCTTATGCTTAAGAGATTAATGAGAAATATTGGGAATTTGAACTTGTAGGTCTGTACAATATCCCGACAGTGTGGAGCTGGGTCATGGAGTTGGTGATAATGTTTATCATGAGTGTGGCTGTGTTATGCGTAATTCTGTAGGTCTGTTTTAATTTTAGGGATATGGAGTTTGCAAGTGATGTGTTATAAAGTCATTGATGTGTGATGATGGAATAATTAAGAGATTTGAGATTAAAGTCACCGACAATATAACAGCTGTGTTAGTTTTTTTTTAGTTCATTGAGAAGCGCTCGAAGCTGTTTGTTAAAATTTGGAGTTTGTGTTCACTGCAGTCTGTAGTAACTCCAGACGTTTTTATGTTGTTTATGTTCTACTGTTGGTGTTTATGGTGAGATCGATGAAAAGTGAGACAAATTCTGGTCCTGGTGTTTGGGTCGATGATTTTGTATAGAGGTGAAAATTCTTTTGAAATGTAAACAACTCCCCTTGCCTCTCCAGTGAGAGGTCCTGGAATGTACGTGTAGGCCCTTAAGTGAGGTGGTTGACTTGGTGTCCAGTAAAGCCATGTTGTCTGAAAAGGCTAAGACAGTAAAAGAATGGTTGAGGTGATCAAGGTAGTTAGTGATTTCTTCATATGATTTTGTGATACTACGACAGCTGAACTTGAATATGTAATGGTCATTGCTTGATGGTTTTATTAGTGTGTTAAATCTGTCGTCAGTGTGATAGTGGGAGTCAGAACCAGAATGGTTGTGGTGTTGATAAGGATGGGTGTCCCATTCTTGAGATATATGGGTCTTTAAGTACGGGTTATGCAATGGAATTAAGTTTTGATGATGTTCAATTTAATTTTTGGTGAAAAATTCAATTATGTGATGCGCGACAGTCTGCGTCGTGAAGCTGGTGGTTAAATGGCAGTTCGTATAAGCAGGGCCGGCATACTGAAAAGGTAAATCCCAGGAAAAAAGTATCGACATTGTTCTTAAGAGATGAGCGCGAGAGAGAAAATAAGAAAGAGAAGGAGAGTGAGAGCCGAGGTAGATTGAGCGAAAGTGAGATGGGGATTTGGAGAATGGGGTGGATGAAGTAGGTTTAAAAAAAGAAGAACGTTAGAAGAGAGCAAGTTGAGAAACCGGGTGGAAAAAAAAGGGAGACAATACCTATGGACAAGATGTGTTGACAATTCAGACAATATAAAGCCTAGAAACAAACACGATAAAAACAAACAGGGGGCTAAGAAAATACAAATTTTTAAAGATTTTTTGGGCTTAAAATTCATATTGTTCAGAAAATATATTTTTATCATATATTTGTGATTATAATGACATGATGGTCTTCTATTTAATTTTTCTCAAAAAATATACACAAAAAATAAATAATACCAGCTGAATAGCCATGTCCAACTTACCCTAAGTGAATTTCATGTGGGGTAAGCGGACAGCAGCATACTTAAATAAGCTCATTTTCATATTAATTGGGCAGAATTTGTGTTAATTTTTTGCAACTTGCTTGATAAAACATTTTATCATAGAATTAAACTTTTCTCTACTTTCAGTAAAACTATTTGCATTTTGGCATTAACACCCTTACTAAGACTAATTCGCAGATTTTCGCACTAAATCCGCGGTCATATGGACCTTTGACCTTTTAAGCACTTTAAAGATCGAATAACCAAAGAGTTCTATATAGATAGAGAGGCAACCGTACGTAATCTTTATAAATTCACCGTCTCGCATGTTCTGCCGACCACAAATAAAACCTAGAGTACCAACACTAGAAAGCAAAGGCTGCCTCCGCTTCTTCCATACTGTGGGTGCCGCTTTGCATATGATACACTATTCGGTAGTGATACAAATAATGTATGTGTATGAGGTGGCCAGTGTAGAAATATAGTGTACCTGGCTCATTGTGCTCAGATACTCTTTTTTCTCAAATGCAATGCGCGCTTATGTAAAATGATGTTATTCATTGATGCGGTTTTATTTAAATCAAGACACTGATGTGTCATTTCATCGTTGTGTGGCCATGGGTAGACAAAATTTAACCACCCATAGCACCCAACTTCCAACAACTGATATTTGGCGGATTGTTTGGTATCGATTGAAATTATGTGTGTATACAAGCACCCAAACTGAATAATATTTCCGTGCAAGAGTCAAAATGTCAGCGCCCAGCACGGACGACTGGTTTTTTGACTGCGTTTCACCCCCTTGGAATAAACCCATTTTTGAGGTTGAATGTAAAGCCAGAACAGGTTACGTATATTTTGGTTGGACCACCATTGTCATTGTTTCCAAATTTTGTTTCTGATTGAGGGGAATTATGTCGTTTGTGTACCCCTTCCCACCCAGGGTCCCACTTTACCCCATTTTTACCCTACATGAATATTTATGTATTGATCGCATATCGTTGCTTTGCCTATCGATAACGCTCATAGACCGTATTCCATATGACGTAAGCCACCAGACCGTTGTGGACATAGGATTGCACATTCCAGGCTAACAATACATTAAGCTTTCAATCGATCCATTTTAGGTCATTGTCACAGGATCATTGACAGTAATGTATTGTAGTACGGAATGCGTCTATCCCTTGTCCACCAACATGCTGGCTATTGAATACTGTCTAGTAATATGAAATTTTTGCATCTATCGTTGACTTCACTTTATTTGTCATTTGCCAATTCTTCTTTTTCTCTAGCACGTTTTCTCCCTTCTTTCTTCTGTCTTACTCTTTTCTTTCTCTCTCATATCGGATTCAGTTTTATTATTTATATCTCATTTATTTTCAGGTTTCCTACAGCAGGAACTCATAACGTTACAGGGTTCATAGTCATCGGCATTGGTTCAGTGGCAGGACTGTATG
>JAMKCH010005286.1:0-33509 GCA_023653785.1 Ophioderma brevispina | reverse complement strand
AGCACTATCACACCAGTAGGCCGACAAAACGACAATCACAATGATATCTTTAAAGTTGGCTGAAGTTTAGGTTGGCAGATAAAGATACGATGCAGGGTTTAGATATTACTCTGCTTAACATTTAGTGGCCAGATATCGCCGTGGATAATGTGATTTTTTTTTAAAAAACCAACTAAACAAGGGTTGTTCTCAAACATAATTTCCGATGTGGTGAAATTTCGGCTCGGTTCTGGCACTCCGGCGATCCTAAAAGATATGATTTTATATAAGCAGACTGTTTGTCGCATAGCCGGACCGAGCCGGGATTGTACAGAGTTTGAAAGCAGTCCCCGCCCATGCCCCCGAGAAGAAAGGGGGATGGGGATTGTCACACCAAAGCCCGGCTAGTAGGGCCGGGGACCATGCGGGGGATGTACAAAAAATGTAAGCCCGGCTACCCGGGATTTCGTGTTACTTAGCGGGGGACAAAGGTGGGCGGGTGTCACGACAGCCAAATGTACTTCCCGGCTAAGTCCACCCGCTAGTCCCGGGACCAACACAGGGCGGGGATTGAAATTGACAAAGTGCATTATGATGACAACATGTTTGAATTATACATCACTACATTTGGGATGGACATACAAGTACTCATGTAATGTATAGAACACCTGGACTGAGGCCATACAGAAACTATGTTGCATAACAAATAATCGTACTGTGTTACAGCGAACACTCTCATGCACAAAATGCACCTGAAAATTTCACTCACCGAATGGTAAACTATATTTGATACACATTCCGATGATTTGCACAAATTTTCATGGCTATCTTGCATTGCAGTTCATGGGACCTCAGGCTGTATTATAATTATAATATAGAGTGCCCCCTGAAAAATATGCGAAAAAAATCACCAAATAAAACCCTTGATTAAGAAAAACCGCTACGGAGCAAAAGTTGAAAAGGGGACAAATAAAATTGAAAAAAGCTAAGGTGAACGAGCACCGGGAAAATGATAAAAGCCCGGCTAAAAACGGACCTTTTTTTCTAAATACCCGACAATTAAAAAAGCAAAAATTTATATTATAAGACAGGGTGTTTGTTAACGGCATTCAGGCAAACTACCAAACCTTAATTGCCAATTAAGTTCTCATCTAAATCAAAAAAGGAACAAGATATATTCCTACAGTGGAACCAGAGCTTTTTAAAAGAGGAGACCGACTTCAGGCAATCAAGATTCATAAGGTGTTGGGCGGAGTACAAAATTCTTTCGAATACATACAACATGCGGCCCAACAAGCAATAATGCGACATATTTTAATAAATTATTATACACATAGAAGTTGTAATCATGATACATTAAAATTAATGGCCGAGCCAATATTTTAATAATAGGTTATACAAAAAGAAGTTGTCTTGATAATGCCATCTTAAAGGTTATTTCCGGTCTAGCAATTTTACTTGCTTTAAAAGCCATAGATGACCTAATAAAAGGACATACACCAGTCCGCCCGCATCTAAAGTGCGCCTGTGTCCGCCTGTGACCCGAAAGTACGCGAAAACGAGATTTCTTCCAATACATATCAAATCTACAGACTAGATTTGACACACCAACAAGCATTTAAACCAACAATGCAGTTGATATAAAACCCGACATTATTAAATTAAATGAGGGGATGGGGACGCCACATAACACGAAATGCCCCCTTAAAAATTGATATTAGAAAAATGTAAAGGCGCATCTCGTGATAATTTCAAACCCTTATGTTTGAACACCCATGAAACACCCTCCGACACCCCGGAAAACGGAAAAAGACACTCCCAAAACAGCTTTGTTTTGTGCCAATAAGCAAATGTTCGCCACCCACGGCACCACAGGCCACTGTGCCCCAGTTGTCGTTTACAGACAAAAACTACATAATTGTGAATTTCCCGACATTGTAACACGGACGAACCCGAATACAACGTGACAAACATGGACCATTGTAGACGAGCCCAGATGATATAAAAACCTCACCCAATTGAGTTAGATCTGGGGTGGGGGGGGGGGGACTAGACCTGGACCATGAAATGCTCCCTTTAAGATATACCAGTATATAACCACCAAAAACCACAGAGTTTGTTTGTAAAAACAAAAAGGTTTTTTCTTTTTTTAAAGTTTTAAAGATTAAAAACTGTGGTTATCAAGCTCATATGAATTTTAGGACACTGCAATTACAAAAATTTATTCCAAGACACGCAAAACCCTGCTGGTTCGCTGCGAACGACTGCAGCCAGAAAAATTCTCCAAAGAGAATTACAACTACCTGAAAAGGTCCAAATCATCATATAGAGCCTATGAGTATACAAGTGAGGATTCAGGGAGCAGCAATAACATTTACACGGAAATATAAAGATTTTTTTTTCAAAGTCCATATTGAGACCACGATTTGGGCTTCTAAGTCAGTAGCCCTGGAGCTAGCACACATTTGTCAAACATCTCAAGTACAAAAAGGTTTGAGTGATTAAATAGGTTGACAGACTGACAGGAACCCTGTGAAAACGCGATTATAAGTGCCGCAAGTGGTGCCTTAAGGAAGAGGGAGCCAAAACAAAGTTTGTAACGGGTCAAATTTTAATTGATCCAATCATGTTGAAAAGCACACCGTTATGTGTCTAACCATAAGGATTCAGAAAAGGTATAGTTTGTAATATGTCCAGCCTAAAGTTTCAGAGTTAAGGCTAAAACAGCAAAAATCAATAATAAGGGTCAATTTCAGTTTTAAAGGTCAAATTTAAAGTTGCCCGATTTGGATAAAAAATGGTGCAAATTATGGTGGGTTCATAGGATAAAATAAGGAATAGTTTGACTGTCTTAAAATGCTTAGTTTTCCGATGTAGGGGGCCCAGAATGTCAACGTCCATTGCATTCAATGGGGCGTGATCTTGTTACCCACCTACTTTCTTAAGCATTGAGACACTCAACCTATTCTTTATTTTATCATATGAGCTCCACCATAAGTTGCCACATTTTATCCAAATCGGGCAATTTAAAGTTGACCTGTACAACTGAAATGACCCTTTTTATTGATTTTTGCTGTTTTGCCTATAACGTGAAATGTTAGGATGTACATTACAAACTATACTTTTTCGAATCCTTATGATATACACATAAAAATGGTATGTGCTTCAACATGAGGGATCAATTAAAAATTTTTGACCCCATGATACAAACTTTGTTTGGCCCCCTTTCTTAGGCACCACTTGCGGCACTTACGAATCACGTTTTAGGAGTGCTGTCCGTCTGTCAGCATATTAACACTCAAACCTTTTCGTACTTGAGATGTGTTACAATGTGTGCTAGCTCCTGGGTTGTTACATACCATTATTAACAATTCTATTACACTGCGGCTCAGTATTAGAAATGCAGCACCCCGATTGGTCAGTCCACTGCCCATTATTCTTTTATGCAATATGGGTCGCCAAGCATTTTCCTCAATATCACACTGTTTTCGGTAATGGAATAGAAAATAAAGGGTTTGCAGTACCATTTATGGGATCATTAATGCTCTCGGCCGGAAAAAATAAAATAATGGATAGGCGGCCACCTTGTCCATCATTTCATTCTCTTGCCGACCTCGGAACACTAATCGCCACACAGAGACCGCATCACCCTCATTCTTAAATCAGTTTAAACTCACTCAAATGCACCAATATGCAATCAATCCACCCACAATACATCTAGATGGTGGGATGAATTATGGTATACACAACAATTTTATAGTTCCCTACGTAAGACAAACATTAATCACCTGGTTTGGGTTAGAGAAACGGGGATAAACGGCAAGTCCGCTGTGCTGAATCCGCTTAAGTCCTCATTTCAAATTTTACAGATTTGTTTCACAATAGAGTGACATTATAGTCTTATACACCCATTTGTGCAGGGACCTCTATAGAGGAGAGAGAATAAATTTTTTACCAGAAAATTGTATTCGACCATGATATTATTTCCGTTCCATGAATGAACCATACAATAACCCTGGTGTAATAAATTTTTGTCAAGTCTGTTATGGAATAGTCACTTAGTCCACACTTCAATTTTAAAACCCACAGTTTCACAGATGTTCTCAAAGGTGAATAACACTTAGAATCCATGACTCAGTTTTTCCAAACAGCAACCACCTACAGTATATAATCCAAGTGTTGTCACAAGAAAAAAAAACCGCAGAAGTCCTTTTGACAGTCTTCCAGTCAAAAACCGTTCACTTTCAATCAATGATAGCTGATAGGCCTCGATCTACTAAGGTAGCTTTCTTGCCCTGGCGTTTAGCTTCTTTAGTTTAGGGAGCAGGATTTTTCGTGGCCGCCCGTATTTGGGGCGGGGCAAGTCCTCGAAAAACCGCAGGTGGAGTACCCTGAGTTGATGCATTACGCAGTATAACTTCCTTATCCATGCTAGCGTAGGAGACGAACTTTATGGTCGTGGCCCAGGCTTTTTGAATGTACACGAATGTACACGCGGAATTCTATGTCCTACCGTCGCAACTCCAACTTTGTTGCAATAAAATTCAGGAACACAGTTTTAGTATCTTCTCTACCACTATAGTCCAAAACTTGGAAACTTGACAAGCACCAAAATTTTCTCTCGCCGCGTATGCCTGTGCTAGCGAAAGTTGTCTTTCCAAGTCACAGTAATTGTCGGCCATTTTTTCTTCTGTAACTGGAATCGCCGTCTTCAGAGCCTCCACTTTCCTCATTAATAACAAATCCAAACTCTCTTTCATCTCATCCTACCTTGATTTTGAAGACTCTTTAAATTCGCTGATATCAATTCCTCCATTTTTTTTAGAGAGTAAAATTCAATTTCCATCCGGCGAAGAGATGACTCTTCAGGTCGGCCGTCATTTCGCCTCCGGTCCGTTAGCATAGCAAGTGGACTACACGGTTAGCCCTGAGAGTCCCTGTTTTCTGATGTACTTAAACCACGTGCGTTGGCGTGTGATTTCGTAAACATACTAGTTGATTTTCTCCTATGTTGTCTTCCTGTTTCTTCTTTTCTCCTCGATTAAGTTCTGTCCCAGTTTTATCTGGTCCTGTGAACTGCCCTTCGTTGCTCTTTTGGGCTTTCTCGGATAGTTTGTGACCTAAATTAAACATTAAATATCAATCAGCCGATGCTCGTCCAGTCAGCGTGTCACCTACTCAGCGGCCATCTCCTGTCTACTTTATATTTTCATTGTAGTATCATTGTACAAGTACTCGGCCACAGAGAAGAAACAATAAGGGTCAGGCCCTCCCCTTTCGACCACACTTCTCTCACCGTGGAAAGCTGAGACAAAAAGCCATTACGGATACCGAAGCAGACTCTTGGTTATAAAACACTTCGATCCATTTTTGCATTGATGCACCAAAATTGAATTGATACATTATTTTTTCAAAAAATCATGGGATACAGAATCGAATGGGCTTTTCAAAGTCGATACGGATAATATAAAAACATGCCGGGAAACCTGTTATTTCTTCTGTATAATTAAATGTCGTACATTAAACGTATATTTTCACCAAGTGTAACGAATGAATAAAACCTTTTTGGTTCTCATGAATAATGGATAGATAGGCAAGATTAAACTTTTTCAGCAAAATGGCACGAAAGATGCAAGTTTGTCTACACTTTTAACAATGACATTGGTCGCCAGGTTTTTCAGATATTGTCTGGTTTTATCCCCCTTTAGGGAACAAAGTGTATGATGCCGTTACTTTTGAGTAGCTGGGAAAGACAGGCATTTTCGTAAGCAAATTAATGAGTGAACGGAGCAGATACCAACCTCAGATATTTCAGATTCAGATTTTCCGATAACTTTATTTTCATTCAGAAATGTTTCATTAATTCAAATACAAATCATAGATAAATACAATAATCAAGTCTTTTAGACAAGCAATAACAATTCATGATAATTATATAGGTGTAATAACATTATCGGTCAGATAATATGACACAGAAATGTGTAACAAATCACAATCACGATCAATGATATCGTAATGAAAAGATAATCGGAACATGGATAGCATAATTCGAGGAACAATGTAGGCGTATCATAAGGGCAAGTTTGAACGAGGAAAGATCAAAAATAAACCCCAGGGGCTTTAGTGTTATCTTCCTATATTAAAGAAACAACGTTTGAAATCATATAAGCAAATTGGGACGAGGACGACAACGAACAGAATCTTAACATACAAAAAAACAAGGACAGACTAAGGGTTAAAAAAGGTATATCCCAAACAGGATATAGCACGATAAACCAGATACACGGTAAAAGCCGAGAAAAACAAACTGCATGAGAACACATTATTTCGTGCTTTAATTAGTAATAGTTGTTTCTTATAGTTAAGCTATACCTATGGGTTTGCATGTGTAAATGAATTTGTCAAGTTATTCCACACTTTTGGGCCTACGTAAACAAATGACTTACGAGTTAACAAAGAAGTACATTAAATTTAGGAGTCTGATAATGATGGCATACGTGTGTTATAGTTGTGTACTTCGCTGTTTTTGTGAAGAGGCCAATTGTGAAAGAATTAGGTAGATTAACTTGTTGAGAATTACTGGGGTGTTTTTTTTGTGTTGGAGTTTTTAATGCTTGCCGACAACCTTTGGAAATTTGATTTGTGATTTTGGTGAGATGATAATGCAGCTTACTTTACTATCGTTTGTGGACGCCTAAAAAATTTCGGATGATAACGGGATTAATGGGCAATATTGTAAATATTGATGTTGATCCTGTGTTTTTTGTGGTTACTGTTTTTGCCAGTGTGGTAGTGGATATAATTAGTTTGCTGTAGTAAGGGACAGTTTGTTGGCTTTGAACAGTTAGAAACCATGACGGATTCACGATTAAAAGTCTGGATGAGCGTATTCATGTCCGTGTGAAAGGAAGATGTTTAGTACATCGGCAAAATAGTACTAACAAAAATGTTTTTCGAGTTACATCATCGAAAACCAGAGACTTCTTTTACCATTGTTACATTTTGGGTGATTTCGAGATTTCTTTCCGAGATAGGCGAGAAAAGGATGGACTTATTTCGAGATATGAAGAAAATCATTTTGAAGCTGCAAGCAGTGGTGTTGTGGTGTGATCTTGCTGAGCACCAAGCAGCTTCACGCGCGCCCACCCACCACATACTCCGCACACACAAGATTGTTGAATTGTGCAAGTGTCGCGTGGGTTTGTAACTTTTGTATCACCGTCAAGGAAGTATGATGGAGTTTTTCTTTTGATGTTTTACCCCAAAATGTCGTTAACTATTCGCCAAGTATTTTTGATAATTTTTTTAGGAGCGTTTAAATATTATCGTAGTATTTGTTACACGAAATACGTATTGCATGAAACAAGTGATTTATTCTGTCTTAATATATTCATTTTTTATATTTTCGTCACGAGATTTGATAATCTTTTATACAATTAGTTCATGGTTTAATGGATTTAATATGCCCGGCAGTAATCCATGGTTTATTATCTTTACGTTTATTTACTTTTCCCTAACAATAGGAATGTGTTGTGTGTATAATTGTGAGGAATTTAGCCATGAATTATGTTATATGAGTCATTGCTGATCATGATGTAAACTTCCTTCCAATCAGTGATTTATGAGATCTATCTCCAGGGCTTCGATGTTAGTGTTGTTAATTTTTTGTATGTGCGAACATGTGTATAGGTAGAGTGTTATTATATGATTAGTTAAGTTTATTTATAATGTTAAAAACAGGAAAGTGGTCGGTTATGTCAACTGAAAAGTATTACCCGGTGGTATTTTTTGGTCAAGAAGAAACATTGGTAAAGATGTTGTCTATTAATGTAGATGTTTGGTGGTAAAATTACGTGTCGGTTTGTCGCTCAGGGGATAAAATGACCGCGGAGTACTATGAATGTTTAACCACAGTTCCCCACTCTTGGCCCCCAGCCCCGTGGGTTGTATACTTAATTAGATCTAGGTTGAAGTCACCACAGATGAAAGATGGTTTGTTCTCTTTTGTCAATAGATTGATGGATGTTGACAAGCTGGTAAGAAAAGAGTGTGGATTGCGATCGGGTGGCCTCCTGATATATAGGGGGACTGTAGTGAACAGATCTTATGTGCGTGTGCAAATCCGGGATTTAAAATTGTGAATTTGGTAAACACAAGTACTGTTGCATTGATAATCAATAAAAAGTGATGAAGCACTTGCCACACCCTTTCATGGCCCCCAAGCTTGGATTTCAAGGTTACACAGGGGTAAATTTTTTTAATGTTCCGATTGTGTTGAAAAGCACCCCATGATGTCTGGTCTGGTTACAAGGATTCCATAAAGGTATATATTATACACCGTGGGGATTATAGTTAGGGAAAAATTATGGGGCCAGGTTAATTAAAAACTGTAAAAAGGTTTAAAAATGTTATTTTTTGATTTTTTAGGAAAAAAATTAGGGGGTCAAAAATTAACAGTTGCTACAATTTTTGTAAAATGTGGTTCAAATTGTTGGTTTAGCTCCATTAGAATGATGAAAGATATGGAATAGTTTTGACTAATTACGGTCTGGGTATTATGTAACCAAAATGGCGAATAAGTCAACAGCTATCAACAGCTATTGGCAGCTATTGGATTCTATTGACCTGAGGCCCCCCCCCCCTGTGACCTATTTTGTTGGAATAACGTGAAAACTAAGCATAACAGAAGGCAAACGGATTCCTATTTCAATCTTAAAGCTAGGGAAAAATTTTCACCACATATTAAACTGGAATGCATCAAAGCAACTTTTAACTTTTGACCCATGTACACATAAAATTTACTTTTTCACCATTTTTACAGTTTTACTCATAACTCACGGAACTATAAGCCATTAGATAGTGTAAAACTTACCTTTTTAGAATCATTGTGACCAGACAAACAACATGGCATGTGCTTTTTAACGCATTCAGAACATTTTAAATTTTTGACCCTGTATAAACCTTAAACCCAAGCTGGGGGCCAGTAAGGGGGACGTTGGCAAGTGCTTCACATCACAATTTTATGATCATCAAGCTGCCTACACCCACAGCTCACGATCGCTCCGCCCCGCGACCCAACCCAACCCCCCATCACACACCCCCCCACACACTTTTAGCAGGAAAAAGCGCACACTATACATACAGTCCCCTGCTATTCACCACGAGCTATGTTTTGGTTGAGTATCGATTTCGACAAAGAGTGATTCGTAGTTCATCGTTACTTGACATATTAAGGTCATTTCTAACTGTGAAGTTTAGGTTATTGGCAATATACAAAGCAAACTCCTCCACCTCTCTGAGTAATCGATAGGAGTGCACAAGCATATGACCATTAATGTGAGTAAGTGGAGGGGGAGCATTGAATCAACGAAACAGGTCTCGCTGAAGGGCCAATTACAGGGAATTTGTGGTTTAGTTAGAGTTGAAGATTCACAGTAATGGAATTTAGGTGTTGTTTTTAATTAAGCTACGGGATTTATGGTATTATAATAAAGTCACTTTCTTTGTTTTTTTATCTTATCATTAAATGTATCCATACCCCAGTAATACTAATTTATCATATTTTAACATATCATAGTTTTGTTAGGATCAAGAAAATTATCATCAGAATCATCAATATCATTAAGATTAATGGATTTATCTTTAGTGATTGGAGTGCTGTATAGTTTATTATTATGATCATAGTTAATCTGATTAATTTCATGAATAAAGTCATCATCGTCTACAATGTGATTATAGGGAAAATGCGTTCCAGTACATTCCGACAATACCAAGTGTCCGAATTTGGGCCCCCCATTTATTTAAATCATCACGATGGAGTGAGCATACTGTGGATAGATTGGTGGACACATTGTAACAATTAACAGTCAATGGAGGATATTTGATTAAATTAGTAAATTTGAATTGCAACCAATGAATGATTTTTAGGAAGTTTTTAAAAAAAACGCCTGAACATTGCTCATTGAAGCCCTATAAAAGCTAAGGTTACCAAGGCAATTGATCTATAAAAACAATTTATAAACATCAAAATTTTATAAGGTAATACAGACTAAATTAGGATAACAACGAGGATAATGGTATAAAATACAGCAGTTACATAACGCATCAAAAGATCATATTAACATTGAAATTAGGGAACGCATATCTGGTTGTAAGACAAAGGTGGGCCACTTGGGATATCCCAGTAAAATGTGATAATGCGGCATTGCATAAAGTGGGGACAATAAATACAAACGATTATAGGCAGACCATGAAATAATTCATTGAAGAATACCTTATAAAATGCGTATCCAACCCTCTGACCTGGAGATTTGCCGTTGTTAACCATTTCGTAAAAGCAGTTAAAAGTTCGTTATCACCCTGCACCCGACCGAAGGACCTTCAAGCTTATCCCGCTGCTCATCTGAAAGAACTGGCATACTTGATTTTGCAAAAAAGAATCTAGTATAAATTTCGATCTATATCACGGTAGGGAATCAGATTTTTGTTATAAAAATGTCTGTTTCACACCCAGCCGCCACGCCAACTACCTCACCCCCCCGCACGCCACACTCATTAAATTATATATCACTATCTTATAACAATTCGACCAATAGTTGTATTACAAAAAATTACGTGTTTCCATATTAAGAGAATATCGAGATGGGTTGTCACCTTCAATCCATCTTGTTCTAGATCTTATCAATACGCCATCCATTTTTGCCTTACGAACCTCGAATCTTCGTGTTTTAAATTTTAAGTAACTACATTCACAGATGCTTACCTTGATATTACCCTATCGAAAAGGATCCTAATATCCCTTTCAAGACTTTTTCTAACGCATTGTCTCCCTCCTTTTCCAGACCGATGTAGAAATTGTTTTGCTTATATCTCTAGTAGAACCATTTCGAAAAATAGTGATCATTTAATTCCTGAATTGGCTATCTTTAGGATGGATATTTCTACGATTAGAACTGGACTAATGGGGTGACTGCCATATTTTTCCACTACTCTTCCATTATTGTTTCTTTGATTAGATCAACAAATTCTTTATCTTTCAAAAGAGAATTATTTCATTTCCAGTAACCATTTCCACGGTCCATTTATTTAAGTCTAAACTTAGTCGATAATAGAGTGATCGGTCTTCCCACGCATCACGCCCACGGCCGCGCTAATATCGCATCTATAAATTTAGATTCATTTCCGAAGAGATAAGAAAAGTAATCTAATCTTGATTGCTTTACAGAATTATGTTCTCTGCAACTATACTGAAGCTTTACCGGATTTTGTAAACAACCATATGTCAATCAAATCAGTTTCATTACACATATTCAAAACTCTCTCTCTGGCGTTTGGGTTATTTACCCTTACCTTACATAGTTAAAACAATCTAATGTTGGATCCATAACAAAGATCCATCACCGCCACAATGTAGGAGGATGTTAAATTCAACTATCGTTTCATTAAGGGCATCAAAAAACTCAGGACCACTGGTCATTATTTGGGCCATAGATATTGACCCAGCGTATTTGAAATTATTTATCTCAATGTCTAAAGCCAACCATATTGCCATTTGTATCCACATTGGGAGTATGAACCCTTATATTCCAAATGTTTATTAAACAGAATGCACTCCCCTGGCGTTGGGTTTATAAGAACTAAATAAACTATATAAACCACACTCGGATTTTACATTGTTTTTCATTTCTTTCGCAAAATGGACGTCTTGTAAACAGTAAATAGAATATTCTTTTTCTCAAAAAATGCAATACGTCCCTACGATTTGTAAAATCGGACAAGCCACGGCAGTTCATGATTGCTATTGACAAAAATGTTGATTATTTTACTTGTCATAAAAATTTTGTAATAGCCGCATTGTAATATACCGTATAGTATGGCAGTGTGGCCTAAATATATGTTGAATGTAGTAAATAATAGTCTTTGTATGAATCTTCACGTTCGTGTTCCAGTTATTACATAATAGACTCTGCGTTTTTCTTAACGGTAAACAACATAAATAGTATGCCAAAACAAAACTCAACAGTGAAAAAAAAAGGGAATTGTTCATGGATACGCCTCCTAAATTTAGGAAATAAAAAATAAAATAAAGAATGTCGACCACCCAAGTCAAACAATTTAAATATCAAATATTAGCCATTTTAAGCATTTTGATGCAATGCACTAGCCACGATTAAAATAATATATTTGATTATAAAATTGTTTACTTTAAACAAGCATCCTATTCAACAGATTACCAATCTTACTCGTTAAAGTAGCATTGGCACATTACCACAGAATGAGAAATCCTTTAATTTGATCATAAAAAAATGGACTAGGCCCTGGACAAGGGATTGTCTATATTTTACACATAACATGGCTAACCCAAAACAGTAAAGGCCCCAACAAGAGGAGTTTATCTTAACTAACGCATAATGAATATCACAAACTCGTACTCATTGTCATAAAATTTCAAGGGCCACAGACGGCCAAACAGGTGTACCCCCGTGTTTGATCGCCTATCCATGCGTCTACGAATAAATCCACAACGAATCGATCTGTTTTTTCCCTTCTCCACAGGGGATGCCAGTCCGTGACTCAATCAAAGCATACTTTTTACTCAACAATGTTGAGTCAAATATTGACTCCTTTGACTAATAGATGTTTACTACCAGCGAGTAAAACTGCTACGCAACTTTGTTCATTAAGTTTACTCACAAAAGAGTCAAAAAAAGTGTAAGCATTGTACGTGATTACCGAATTTTATGTTTAAGTGGTCCATGAGTGCTTTAAGTAAATACAGACGCAATTAATACTCAAAAACTTTTGAGTGAACGATATATGATTAAATTTTTTTGTATTTTGGTGCGCCCATTTTTGATTTTCTTTGCGTTTCTTCTAATCTTCACACAAAATGTTTCATGTTGCTCGTCTGGCCGCCATTGGATTCTGAATCAGCATAAAAAAAGGTCTAGAACCGTTGAAAACATTTGTCTCATATAATATAAATAAAACAAGGTTGATATCAGTTGTCATGAACCTGTACCTGGACTATCCATTGGACCGTTGAATTCCTTAAATCAAGGTTCAATACGTTCTAGAACAGATCGAATGCAGTCTAGCCATGTAGAGGGCTTTTTGCACACTTAACAATTACAATGTTGACTGGGTGTTTATTGCGGTTCTTAATGTGTTGGCTAAATAGGTGGTTTATATTCACTTTGACGTGATTATGTGAGCATGCCGAAAGGTGCACTTAGATCCGCCGCTAAGTCACATGGGTAAAGGCGCTTTTTCCCTTGCCAAGATATCGCCTACCCATTCGTTTTTTAGCGATTCTCATGCACCTACGATCCTGATATCCTTAGTGATCCGCATAGTTAACATAGAGAATAACCCCAAGAATAACATGTTCGACCGGCTTAAATTGGGAAGGACCGACAACGGACATAGGGTGGTCGAACATCGTTCACACTTAGGGTTGTTGGTTTCACCTAGTTGCCTCTGCTGTGTTAGTCATAGAAAAACCATGTTATCTAAGCTGGATTGAATGGGTGATTCCATAAGGTGACGCCCCGTGCTTTCTGACACCCTTATGATTCTTAAGGTTTCATAAGGGTGTCAGAAATAAGTGTCACCTTATGGAAACACCCTGGATTGATAGTCCTTTCTGTGCAGTGTACCATACAGGGCGCTGATAGATTGCGTGGCTATTGTGGTGTTTTGTTGTAGGCTAGTAAGGTGGTTTGTTCGCTTTGAGTGCAATGAATTTTGAGCAGCTATAGTCAGATTGGTAATGCGCTTTTTCACCCGGGGCCAAGAATAGAACCCGAAACTCTCAGCCCACAGACTCTAACCCATTCTGGTTTTGCGATTTCTATAAACTTACGTTTCTGATCATCGAGATATCGATCTAAAAGCTTTTTTGTGGCTGATATATGTTCACACATCCATGTATAAAGTAAACGTTATTTGTAACATTTAACCATATTTAACCCTTTAAATGTGTCCTGAAACAGAAAAATCATAGTGGAGACGTCGTACGTTGCTAACCGTTACTGTACAAAGTCTATGGGAAAAATGACGTGTATTTTTGGCAACACCCGTCAAAAATACAGCCTCCCTAAACCTCGCAAGTGTTAAATATATGTAATTTGGGTCTTTTAGAGTAATATCAACATAAAAATAATTTTCAAAAGTTTTGATGTAATGCCGACGAAAAAGAAAACGCCTGTTTTAACGGGGCAAGCGGACATTTCGAGTAAGGTCGGTCGGTCGGGGCGAATTTTTTCTTTTTTCATATTTTTTTTTTTTTCTTTTTCTGGAGCTCAAAATTTGCCTAACATAGCCCTCAAATCTGAAAATCAGTAGAAAAAATGAAAAATTTTTGCAACAAATTTCCCTTAAAAAATTGTGCCAAAATGATAATTGGGCTAAAAACAGAGGCTGATTTTAACATGATTTTTTGAAAAACTAAAAAAAAAAATCTGGCAACAAACCTGAAAATAAGGTCGGGTGGGGCCCGTAAACCAGGGTTTTTTATTTTCGCGGTCGCTAAGCGCGAGGCTCCATTTGGATTTTTCCGTCTTTTGTCAAAAACAAGAAATTTGCCACTTTTTGGGTTAGCCCAAATAAAAAACATTTTTATGGTCCCCCCGCCAACTTCTGTTGGCGAAGGGGGACTATAGAAATTCTCTTCGTCGCTGCGTGTTGTGTGTTTGTGTGTGTTGTGTGTGTGTTGTGTGTGTGTGTTCTTGGTTGTGTTTGTGTGTGTCCACTCGATATCTTTTGGATCTAAGCAAGGCGTGGTGTCCATCTTCGCAACATAGATGTATCTCAAGTATGCGTCTGGCCTGGATCTGAATTGGGTCATGTGTCATGGGTCAAAGGTAAATATGGCAAAAATAGGGCTAAATTCCTACAAACCTTGTAAACACGATATCTTTTTATCCAAGCAGTTGGGTGTCCATCTTCGCACATAGAATGTTTGCGCAAAGTAGGCGGCGATGAGATTCGGGATGGGTCATGGGCATGGTCAAGTCACAATATGTTCAAAAATGGTCCAATTGGTCAAAAATGGGATTAAATTGCTATAAGCCTTGGCAACTGTGGCAATGATGAAACTTGGTGGTGTGTCAACATTCAGTGCGAAAAAATTTGAAGGTCATTTCAAGGTCGGCGGGGTCATATCAAGGTCGACTGGATTAAATTCGACAGTAGCCTTGTCAATTGTGGTAGGGAGATGAAACTTGGTTGGTATTAGTCACATTCAGTGCCAAAAAATTTTCGAAGGTCATTCAAGGTCTGTGGGGTCGATTCAGGGTCAATGGGATAACATTGCTATAAACCCTTGTCAATTGGTAGGATGATTGAACTTGGTGGGTGTGGTCCATTCACTGCCAAAAATTTGAAGGTCATTTCAAGGGTCATGTGGGTCTTCAAGGTCAAACCACTGAGTAGGTGGTAGGATGATGAAACTTGGTGGGTGATGTCACTTCATGCCAAAACTTTGCAGGTCTTTCAAGTCATGGTGGGTCAATCAAGATCAAATCACTAGTATGTGGTAGAATGATGTAACTTGGTGGGTTGTCAACATTCAGTGTCCAAAAATTTGATGGCCTTTTCAAGGTCATGTGGGTAATTAAAGGGTCATTCAATCCAGACACATGGTAGATGGTCATGAAAACTGATGGGTCAAAAGAATGTAACTCGGCCGATACCTAACCTTACGATTGGAATGATCTTGTCAGCATCATTTAAAGCTAATGGTACTAGCTTTTCGTTTTATAATCACCTAGTGGAGATCTGAGCTATATGTTACTTAATGATGCGAAATGGCGGGCACAATCCTGGGTCCATTGTTGTAATGCCTGCCCTGCATGATTCGCTAGTTTATGTGTCGTGGTTCCGATCGTCTTTGGGGCCCCCCCCCCCGATTACCCGGAATATAAAAATCTATTTTGATATAGATGAAAAAGCTGTATTTTTCTCAATGTCGTCCTGAAATTTGAGCCCTCAAACCCATTTCATTCCCAAGATATAAACACAAACGCCAGTTTTAAAATGGTTAACCATCAATATTAGGAAAGTATTGAATATTGGCTTTGGCAACATGCATTATTGCTTCTACCATCAAAACCAAAATGTTTGTTTCCTACGGTACTTGATGGGCGTATTGACGTGCCAGGCCTCTCTATTAATTAGAGAAATCCGATTAAATCGGTACAAGCACCTTTAAGTAGTTGCAACAATTATAAAAGATATATTGAACATATTCTCACGTGTCATTTACCACGTCTCAATCAGTTCTATTGCTGTTAAGTTAGCACAAAAATGCTCTTCATGTAATTAAAGAATTAACTTGAACATAAATATGAGGGTATATGCGCGAAACTAGGTTCGTAATGCATCATGCAATTGGACACTTAATTCAAGGGTTCTCAATTATTTTTAGGCTGAAGGGCCAGGGAAATGCTGCACATATTTGAAATTGCCTAATTTGAGGGGCCAATTCCCCCCGAAATTTCTTATGTTTCCCTTTATATATTTGGCAGTAGACGGGCTCAAAAAGCAATGGTGCGCAGGCCGATTTTGCTCGCGGGCCGCCATTGAGAACCCCTGGCATGTATAGACCGATTTGGTACACCCGAAGCGACTTACTCTATTATCCACATCACACAAAGCAACTGACCCCTTAAGTGCAACGGTCGGAATAGAAGAATGATTGGCTTGATACCAACGCATTTTTACATGTTCGCCTGATGAGTATAACGTTTGCGGCCCTCTGGTCTGTTCCCTCCAAAGGCTGAATTCTTAATGGCCCGATTCATGCATGATGTTGAAGGTATGCTTATATTTGTTGTGACTGTAATACGTATTATATCATGATTTTCGTTGACCATGTAGCAGAAGGTGAACAGTGTTTTCTAGACTAATGCTGTCTCAGTGACTATTCGAGGATGTCGCCCCTAAAGGTCGCAACACATCGTGTTTGTTTTGTTTGTTCGGTGGTTTTTTTTCATATACATGATGCTTGTCCCTATACTATTCAATGTTTGAAATAGCTAAGCTCATATCAATGTCCTTCATGTAGAAACTTTGTAATAAAAATCTGAATCCGAACTTCTGGTATCCACGATACTGCTATTATTACGCCTCAAGGGTGCAGACACCCAAGACTTAAATGTGATTTTTCCCTGGATTTGCGGGTTTGTTTATTTACCAAGATTATCGTTCTCATTCCTTTACCAATTTCGTTCGTTACCGGGGATGTTGTAACTGCTTTTTCGGACGTGAAGCAGTACTTATTTTCCTATAGTCAGTACATTAACATCACAGCCAAGTATACGTCCCAGTACGAATCGTCGCCCTCCGGCAAAGTAAAAAGAGGCGTCATAGTTCCCTGTAGGTCGAATTAACAAACCCTTGAAAAAGTAAACCATTGAACAACACGTATAGTGAAAATACTCGCGGCATGGCACAAAACATGTACTGGATCCTTACACCCGCCTCACTGTTGATTATTGTCTGTTCAAGTAACGTAGAGTACGGTTTTAATAATTATTTCAAATAATATACGTTGCCGAAACAAATCACGAAAGAAAAGTGTTATTCACATTGGACCCAACAAGATATTGGGTTCCAACTTGAAAAAACATATTCTTATTTTGATTTTTATTCAATTTACACTGATTTTATTGGCAACCCGAAACAAAATGGGTCAGGTTAATATTGACTTGACTCTGAAACTTTGATGGCAGACCCAGTCATGAATTAGGGGCGCTTCAAAAAGTCGTTTTTACGAACAATATTGATTCGTGGACCTTGCTTAGGTGTTTGCGCGTGCATTATGCGTGGGTATATAAAGGCATCGTGAAAAACTAATACTTTAATTAGAGGTTCCTGTTGTTTATTCATTTGGTTATGAACAAAAGAATCTGCCGCTCTCCTGTAAGGCGGCCATTCAGTTCATGCCGGGTGACTCCTTGAATATTCTTCTCTTTTGTATTGGCAAAAAATCATGCAAAAACAACGGGTTCGGATTTGATCCTGTTGAACAAAGTGGTATTATCATTTCATGCAAGTGGCGGACAATATTGACCGTGAATCATCATCTCCGACGACACTTTGACAAACCGTCAAAGTGGGTCAATGGAAACCTGCCACAAAACGTAATTACTAATGGTACCAAACTTTATCGCTCTTTCAAAACGCGGGTGAAATACCCAGATTTCAATAGACTTTGAAGGTCAAAAGTGCCATTTTCCTTTGTCATGTAAAAAACTTCTTAGGTCACAGATACCCAACAACTTTGTTTTCGTGATTTATTCGATACAATGCGCATTTTTTGAAATAATTAATAAAAACAGATCTAAGGTAATTGAACAGGACAGTATGTTATTGTTTGTTGTGAAAGTAACTTAATATGCATGACTATACAACTGGAGACAAATAAGAAAAAGTACGCAGTAGATATGGCTCAAGAGGATTAAGAGGGGATAGTGAAATGGATGAGATGTATAACTGTATAGACGGCTATAGGTTCAACGTATAGACTGGCGCTGACTGAGCTGATGCCATACATGCTTTGCAAGGTTTGTTAATTTTACTGTATTAAGGACTTGGATGCATCTTCAAAGTTAATAATCATCTTTGATAATATGAGGTTGTATGCCAAACTTGAAAATATTTTAATGAAAAACTGGCGTTTATTGGAGTACTGAATTTCACCACCATGGTTTTACTACCCTTAGCTACTGGATTCTGCTACACCTGTATGTATGATATATACTTCATTGACCTGGGTTTCCAAAGTGGAATTGATTTGTTTATGTGCAAAATCAATTCGTGAGCAATCCACTCAAACAATCATCTTCTGACTGAGACTTTATCTTCTCTTGAATATCACTCAAGTGACTCTTCAAGTACCCCAACTGTTACAATGCTGCAGTAGTAATAGGACTGAGCTGCTAGCCCTAAGAATCAGCCTGGCAGTAAATGGCTACCAGAACCTGTGTATACTTCCATTAAAGAATGGTTATATTTAAATGCCGAAGCAGGCGTGGGCGGAACCCACATCAGAAAGTTCTACCCTTGGAGGAAATCTTATCGCTGAAACTCAATTTGATTGCAGATCATCATACACAAAAGTCCTGCCCACATGTTACTGGATAGACTGAGAATAAGCGAGCAGAGTTCAGACCGGAGCAAATCTGTGTAATCTACGGCCCATCAAGTATGAGAACCTTTGGCAACTTTAATGTCCATCTCTGGAATGCAAAATCTCTCAGGAACAAAACTCACTTAAACCTGTGACTACACATTGAAAACTGGGTGGTTTTGTGTGTAGATATTTGATTATAAATGAGTCATGGTTTTTAAAGAGCGATGAATTTGTCATTATTGGGGGAAGGTCACCCCCTGGCTATGCGTTTTTGAGTAAGACCTCTCTGTGAGTGACAAACTCGGTGGTGGGTCTGCCGTATTTATAAGCAACCAGGTTGTCGTTCATGAGGCCGATATAAGATCACCATGGACTTTTGAAGTTGCCTGACCTGTTTCAGGCTCTCGCCAAATTCACGTTTTGTATTTTTTTCTATATATAGACATCTCCCTCTAAAGAAAATGGTCTTAAGACTTCTGAATTCCTCACCGAGTTCAATGATTTCCTTGAAGATGTCCCTCTTCCATTAGTGGAAAACAAAGCCTTATGTTGGAGACTGCACTTCCATATGGATTGTCCCATCAAAATCTGGTGTTGCCAATTTGCAACTCTTCTTACTGAATTCGATTTACAACAGCATGTCGTAGGTCCCACCCATAGGGATGGTCACATCCTAGAAATGGTAATATCCCAAGATGGGGATTCTATGTCCAGGGGTCATAGATCGGAGAATCTCTATTCTGATCATCTGTTGTCCAATGCAAAATGTTGTCTAAGCCCAAACGGCAAAAAAACTTGGTCCAGATCTCGTAACTATCGCAATATGGATAGTGAAGCTTTTAATGGTGATATTTTTTTTTATAAAGGCGTTTGAAACTTTTCCTTTTGATGGTAGTGCTAGTCATGCAGTTATGTTTACAATCAAAGCATTCTTAATGTCCTTAACACTCATTGCCCGGTTACAACCGGTCACATACTTTCAAACCAAATCCTCCATGGTTATATATTTAACACGGATGTCCACCTTGCTAGGCGGGCGAGCGACGAAAAACTCGAAAGACGTGGCAACAAAAAAACATGACTCCAATGATCGCCAGGCATATCTGATTTTCAAGTTCATTCTTTGACAAGCTTTTATACGGTAAGATAAAAATTATTGGACTACAATGAGAAACTATCTTCTGCTGATATTAGACAGTTTTTAAGACAATAGCACGCTCTTGATAAGGGGCCACTCTCTGCCCTCAGGGGGGGGGGGACAATCAATGCATGAGCTTAGTAATAACTTCACAAATTCTTTAATGATAAGATTGTCAAAATCAGGCAAAAAAGAACATCAACCAAACCAAAATCAGGGCTTTCAATGAGCCTTTAGGCCAATGCGACAACGATGCTTCTTGTAATATATCAGTTGTCCAGATTCTCTCCCACTGATGAGGAAGAGATCCGTAGTTGGTTGGAGCGCTCCAAAACAAATCTGTGATTTAGACCCCACCCTCCCCCCCATTCCTTACTGGCTTTTAAAAGGAAAACATCAATACCTTCCTCCAGTTTTGGACTCATTGTCAATACCCACTTGCTTATGGGGTTCATTTCCTTTAACTATTTAAAGATGCATGTGTGCACCCCCATTTTGAAAAAGCCCAGCCTGGACAAGAATGATTATAAAAAACTATAGACCTGTGTCTAATTGTTCCCGTTTTTTTGTCGCAAACTCATTGAGAACAATTGCTCTCGATCGTGTCAATAATCATGTTTGTACTAGTAACTTAAGTCAGAAATTTCAGTCTGCTTATAAGGCTTGGCCCACCAGCACGGAGACGCCCTTTGCGAGTGTTAAGAGTTGATCTTTTGAATGACTTTGACAATCGGCGGGCCGTCTTCCTAGTGTTACTAGACCTGTCGGCAGCATTCGACACCATTGATTATTCTACGTGCTTACTCGCTCCGATGCTGTATTTGGTATCTCTGGTCAGGTGTATGATTTTGTAATCGTATTTAGTTGGTCGCATAAGTAGAGTTAAGGTTGCTAGTGAGCTATCTGACCCGCAAAGGTTGGAATTCGGCCTTCCTCAAAGGCTAGTCGTAGGACCACCAATGTTCTCTTGGATACGCAAACTCTTGCTAAACTCATTGCGCGTTACCCCGCAATCAGTTCATTCTATGATGTGTGATTCACAATTATACATCACTGTTGATCCCAGAAATCCTTGTGACCCATTAGTCAAAGCACTATTCTATCTTGTCCTCCTGCATCATGGACATAAAGCACTGGATGTCTACAAAACATGCTCCAAATCAATGAAAATAACACGAGTTCAATGTTTGTGCAACGAAAGGATATCAACATCTTCTATACGATTGTTTCTCTGCAAGTTGGAAATGAACACATTTGCCATCCGCCACATCAAGACCTTGGTTGTGAACTGATTCAACCATGGACGAGTCAGAGCAGCACTTCAATTTTTCAATTTCTGACCAATTTTTCATATTGCGCACTCTCTCTAGTATCAGGATGTACATAGGCCGAACACTTGTCATGCTGCTGTTCGTGGCTTAATCACATACGGCTTGGACGACGATAACTCGATGCTTTTGGATTATCGGTTTAAAGACTCGTAATCGGCCTCCAACGAATTCAAAAACGAGCTGCAAAAACTCATCTTCCGTGTTCAAAAGTATGACCATGTCACACCTTTCATCAATGATCTCCACTGGCTCACAGTTCAAAAACGTATCACGCTTTAAACTCTTAACTCGGGTGTTAAAAAAATGGAATCCACTGACTCGATCCATTATATCTTACCGAACTTTTTTTTTTTTTTCATTCACTTGTACTCGCCAACTAGAAACTTTTGCGCTTCTGCATCCGATTAAAAGACTTTCCAAGTTCCACGTACTCGCACTGTATCTGGCGACAGAGGCTTCTATGCTGCTGATGCTCAGCTCTGGAAACATCTCCCTCACAACATTCGCCATTCAAGGCTCATCGCTTCATTTTTAAACGCAACGCTCAAAATTCATCTGTTCACATATTTAACTTTGTTTTATTTGCTAGTCTGATCCACCTTGCTCTGTTGTTATTTCATTGTTTGTTAAAGCGCTGTGATACATTGTCTTTGTAAGAGCGCTCTATAAATGCTTCATGTAGTATGTAGTATGTATGAAGATAGATTTGTAATTGGTTTATATCATAGGTAAGGGGAAAACGATGCAGTGTTTAATTTGAGTAGGCTCAAGAGGAATATCGAGGCTAAAGGAAGAAACTGTTTATGTGTTTGTTAGACTGAGAAGGCAATTTGATAGAGTACCGGGGGAAAAGTGATGGAGTGGGCGCTGAGAAGAGAAGGAGTATCCCCAAGGCAAAGGTTAGACGCGGTGTACAAATAAGAGTTTTAGAGTTGGGGTCTGAATTTGTCGAAGGTGGGTGTGCATCAAGGTTCTCTACTGTCACCATTGATATAGCAATTGCGATTGATTGTGAATACGGAAAGAGTGCAAAAGAAGGTTTGATACGTGAGATGTTGTATGCTGTGACTTGGTTTAATGTGTGAGACAATAAGGGATTGAGGTTAGAGTTTTGGAAATGGAAAAAGCATTTGAGGGTAAGGGTTTGAAGGTTTAAACCTTGTTGAAGAAACAAAGTATGGTGAGCGGCGGTGAAGGGGGTGTTTAGTGAGTAAGGTAGGCCCATGCGGTATATGTGAAGAGGGTTAAAAGCAATTCAGTGTGTGTGCGACAACTGTGGGGAATGGGTCCGTGGTAGATGCACCAAGATGAGAGAGTGACCCCTAGTGGCAAGAGATTTTGTGTGTTGAAGATGCGAGAAAAGAATCAGAGGGAAGTGGAACAGGGGAAAAGTGTGTGATGGAGGTGGAGTCGGTTGGAAAGGATTAGTGGGGTGGTGGATGCAAGGCGGCTGTGACAGCTAGAGTAAAAGTATGGGTGAGTAATGCGTGGGGGAATGTAGAGAGTTGTACAAGGTGAAAGGAGCAAGGTGTGAGATCAGTATGCCTGTATGGGAGATATGGTGTCTGAGCGAAATGAGATGGAGATTCTGATGAAGGACAGAGAGAGCCTGGTGCGAGGAGAGAGATGTGTGGTGTGAAGTTGATGCATACGATGAAGACTGAGGACTTGATTGCAGATGTTGGGTTTGGAGACTGCAAGGACCGGCGAAATCGAATGTAACCGTTGGGTGGGGAAGGATGAGCGCGCATGTTTTTAGAACAGCCTTCTTTGAGTCGATTACCATTATGGGGCTATACCGCTTTAACAAAGGTTGGCACCTAGGCAAATGTATACTTTTTCTAATCCATATAAGGAGACGAACGCGTTGTTAGTGTACCATTAAAACACAAATTTTACTTTTTTTAATAAAAAATTTTCCCTGAAAAAAAAAAAACTAAAGATTCCCCCCCTTGAAGAAGGGGGCATCAGTCCGAAAACTTGCACCCCATTATTTTGTGACCCGTTTGGGCACTATTGAAACCCAGACAGCAACAAAATCAATTTTAAGCATGACAAATCCTACGGAATATACAGCAAAAACCACACTTGTGATGAAACATGGATGGAACCTGGAAACCAACAATAAAAACTTACCAGCCAAAACGACGCCCATCACGCTTGTTACCCCAAAACAAGTTAACGCAAAAGATATAGCGCAAGCAGTTCACGACTTTTTTGTCCGCACCTGTGCTCACACATAGCAACACCAGTGTATTGGCTATCCCATGACCAACACCGAACAATAACGCAAAGACCACCAACTGATGGAAATGTACGCAGGAATAAGTTGATGAAAGTTAGGATTCCGGTGATTCCAAATGACAGAATGAACATAACTTCTCGATTATTTAATACCTGGTCTATTCAATCATGTCCTGCACGTCCACCAAGGCGATACCATGCACATTGCTGTTTGCAGGAAAGCGGCGTTGTTCTGTGAATCTACCTACTCAACAGCACTGGGCAACGAGGTGAACCGAATTAGCAAACCATCCAATTTTGCAGCAAAGTACACTCATAGTGTCAGAACCAACTTAATTTTTTCTGAGAACATTTATGTTTGACTTCACCGTGTTCCAAAATGATCGTTAGTTACTCGTAACTTTCAGGATTTGGCAGGTGTTCTGTTTATCTTCTAAAGGCGTCAGTTGCTTCGGAGGCTATTAAAAATGGAATTTACCGCCCGGTAGTCCAGATTTTTTAATCGTTCCTAGAATTGGAGGACGGCTTCAAAGTTGGGTGGTGTTCGCTATTTTTGACAGTTTTTGTCGGGCTCTAAGGCCTGAGGAGAGTGACACAACAAATTAATGAGATGAATAGCGGTCGAAAAAGCCAGCGCCTTCCACGCATCCATACACCTAGAAGTACATTAAAGCATTGTTATTTTCCAGGGTATTTTTATTTGTGAAAAGTTTTGAAATGGAATATCGTGAGCTGAAAATTAAGAGGTTCTAACTGCCATTTTGGTCTTTGAGATATGGACAATTTATATTTCATATTAAAAAAACAATATAAAAAAAAGAAATTTTAGGCGGAAGTGGGCTCTTTTTAAAAAAACATTTTGACAACTAAAAAATAATGTAGATTGTATAACCTTAATAGCATATGTACGAATTCAAAAATATATCTCACAAAACCTAAAATGGCAGATAGAACCTGGTATTCGCAGCTCAGGAATAATTATTTCTAATATATAAAAAATAATATTTTATTAATGCATTGCAGGATTTTACATTACTTACTAGGAAGTTACTAAAGGAAGTTATCATTCCTATTATTACTTGCTTTGTGGTGTCAAGTCGTTTAGAATTTCTGTTGGACTACTTTGAAGATACACTCAATTATGAGAATTCACTTAATATCAAACCACAGCAAACTAAAACACGCACCAAGTTAACGGCACTTTTGTCATTCATTAAAGGGACATACTGTATGAAAAATGACATAATGAAAAGGTACCCTACTGAAATCACTTCCACGAGTTTAAAACAATTTGGTTTACATTCTGTAAAAACAGTAAAAACAGGTAAGGTTCCAGGGGGAGTGGCGTTTGGCAATTTATGGAACAGGAAAAGCAAGGGGTATTACAACATCAATGATAGAATTACAGTGTATCTAGCATGTTTTGCGACACAATTCACAAGCATTCAGACCGGGATTTCAGGAATTGTTTTAGGCTTGTAGTAAGAATTGATCTGCCAGTGAAAGATGGAGTAGCCAGGATTAGCAATTTTACAATATGCAATGGTCTGGGAGCGATTGGACAACATGCTTTTCAAGTTGGTAAAGGCTGGCATAAGTCAACATCCTCGTTCCAGAAATAAAACGTATCAATATGAAGTCAGACCAGCCATGGTGGTGGACAGCTGCATACATGTCCAGGCTACAATACATTCAACTGTCAATCGATCCATGTTTAGCGAGCGTACAGGGATCATTGACAGTTGAAAGTATTGTAGTACTGGAATGCGGTCTAATCTGTCCACCAACATGGCGCTATGAATACGTCTATGCCAACAACTGCCACCCCCCCACCCCCCGAACTCTTCATGTTTTTTACTGTTGTACAGAAATGTAAAGATCCAATGTTTCACATCGTGGAAGTGATTCAGTAAGGGTCCTTCATTATGTCATTTTTTCAGGCCATTGTCCCTTTAAAACTGTCATGCAATTTTAAAAAGTAAAATTTGATAAGTCATGAAAAACGTTTCTGTGATGATAAAAAGAATTTCAAAAGCTGATACATTGTTATTTAACATTATGCAAACATTTACTTTATTTCTTGAACTATAAAACAAATAATTTGCATGGACAATTTTTAATTGTCGAATAAGACCCTTTTTGTGACAATGTTTTCAGTGTAAAGCTAACGGTGGACATTGCCCATCAGGTACGTGTTCATGTATTTGACTTATATGGCCAGTGGTGAAATTCCAGACAGATTATTAATCTTAGCTTTACTTTGATAAGCTGGAGTTAAGTAATCGGAAAATAAAAAAGGTTTAGCAAACTAGTTTATCCACTTTTCTTGGACTTCCACTTAATATTGTTTTTAGGTGCAACGTGCACACATTTAAATATTACCACTGCTGAAATTATTGGAAAATGCAAATTCTGATTGGCCCGTTTACTGCCTATTATTCTGCAATAATGGGTCGCGAATACATTTTTCTTATTAATCAAGCTCTTTTAGGTAATAGAATAGAATCGAAATAGAGGGTTGCTTTATCATTTAGGTGTTCATAATGGTATCCTCGGCCGGAAAAAAATCAAATTATGGGAATGGGAATCGGCTGTTATTTTATTTAACCGAACCTCGGACACATTCGCCATAAATGATACTGCATCACCCATTATTTCTTAATTCTAGTATGAATTTAATCATTTTCTCTGTTACGAACCTCGAGCAACAGCTGTGCGAGTCGTGGCATTGCCATTTGCCAAAGCTGTATCCACAGAACGCAATGCTGTTAGCGAGCACGTATCGCTCTTGGAAGTAATGGCCCAGCAGTACCAGTGTAGGAGTAAACGCTAAGGATAATCCAATTCCTGAGAACAGGGAAAAATATAAAATAGTATTTTTGGAAAAATCAGTCCATTTGGAGCTATTTTATGAACTATTTATTCTGTTTTAAATATATAACAAAATTACAAATTAAATTAAATCAATTAAAAAAGTCTAGGCCGTCAAATGGCAGATTTGGGTAGTTGTTGAATATAAGAACTCACAGCTAGTCGTACGCAATGTTCCGGAACCACCGTAGGTGGCGCAGGGTTCACGAAAATCCGATATTCAATGCAGTCTAGTCATCACCATCATGTGACATCATCACCAGGGCCGTAGCTAGGGGGGTGGGCGGGGGGTGCGACGCACCCTCCCAAAAATGAAGTTTTTGTTGAAGGTCCGTTTTGCCATGTTAAAGTTTGCGGCTTGCGTAAATTTTGTTGTTTTAAGGGGGTCGTGGAGCATGGTATAATGAATAACTAAGTAGCTGTTTAATACTCCGTCCAATTACGCATAGGCCATGTTATTTTACTGTCTTGTCCACGTTCGGGTGTTGTGATCCCACCTAACTCCCCTACCCCCCCCCCCTTCCCATTTTTCAGAATTTGGAGACGACCGTGAAAAATTTTGGGTCATCCGGCGAGCGCACCGACCCGCGAGCCGAAAAAAAATTGGTTTGTTTGACGCAAAGGTCCGCTTCTGGCAAATCCGCCCCCCCCCCCCGCCACATAATTCCTGGCTACGAGGCCTGATCAGCACATAGTGAAAATCATTATAGAATTGAACATACGACCATCAGGAATCCGTTTTTGTGTGATGCTTAATCCCAAAATTCCCTTTCCAATGTCAATATAGGGTTTGATAGATGCATTTATCCCCGTATGGTAATGCCTCCTCTCACCACCAGAATCCTTCATCAACACAATCATTCTCCAAGCACAGAACATAACACAAATTATAGCACATCAAAACAGGTCAAGACCTGTACCAGTGACATTGAAATCCCTTCAGCAGGCCTCAAAGCTCTTCAACAAACCACCTAGGGCCTTGGAAGTTATTTACAATTTTCATTATTGATGAAATATCCATAGGATTTGACATGTCTATACCCATCACGCCCCCCATGCGCCCCGGAGGATGCGCCACAACATCTATGAATGTACGGTAGCCCCCTTCATCTGGCCAGACGCACAACATGCATCTACTCTAGTTTCCAAAAAAACCTCTGGATTCGAGACAACACGAAATAACCAGCAAGCCTATGCATGCATTCATCTGTACTAGTCTCTAATAGCGCTAAGTCCATTCATGACAGTGCTTGTTCTTACTTTATCAGTTACCCATATTTTGGTGCTGGTTACAAACAATTCGTAATTGATTATTGCTTTCAAACCACTGAAATCAATAGGAGATCATTTTTTCGGCGCTGTTAGTTTAGGGCTATTTCAACCGCATTTCGTTGTTTTATAAAATCGAAATTAAAATTACAAATCGACAAATTATTTTAACTTCATTTCCACAGTAAAATATGGTTTTGTTGCCAACTCTTTTTGACTAACCGATTGATTTGAGGCATTTATGGCCAAAAACCCTAATCTTACTAAAGAAAAAGTAATTAAAATACTGACAAAATCTAAGCCAACAAAACATCTGTATACACACGGGTAGAGAATACAACCTGGTATAAGAGCAACTGTGATAAAAAGATGCAATACCGTTTCGGCGAAAACTGCTAATAATACACCTAAGAAAACGAAAGCACTACCTACAAGAGTCACCTTTCGAGAACCAAATCTAGTGCACAGAACGCCGGCAACAGGACCTGAAAAGAAAATTAACATAGAAACGCACTGACAATAAAATGCTTCTTGATAAAATATCTTTGAAAAACACGCACGTCAAATTGATTCATATTTGTATATTATTGATGTATAATTTTTATTGTGTGTATATGTTTCAATTGTATATTTTATTGTTATGATGATGATTATTATTAGAGGGAAATTGGCTTTTTTTTGTTATTCACTCACTAGGGTGTTAGGGCGAAATATCCGACTTCAGATGGCCAAGTCTAAATATGAACATATTTATAGAACACAAATTTATTTGATATTATACAATATGCAACAGATGTGGATGCCACTTAAAACGCAGGGCGTGTAATTAGTGGCACCCATGCTTAAATTACACATTAACAACATAAGTATGAAACTTAATTTGATAAGGCATTAACATACAATGATAAATTACGAGCACACGTAATGGAGCACACGAGCACACGTAATATAAGACACCCACCTAACTTTATATTTTGGCTCTCTCTTTCTCTCTCTCTCCTAAATACCTTCCTAAATAGTCTTCTAGGACTATCAAAATGCATATTTAGAAATCTGTAAGACTAGTATTATTATTAAGGTGAAAGATACGAGATGTTTTCTTTACAATTTCTGTACAATTATTTTAAGGTCAGGCCGTATTTTTCAGTAATTATCCTTCACTATCGAATCGCTATTCAAATGATAAATGAATATGCATGAAGTGTGGTCGAGTGTTTTCGGTACCCAACAGTCACGTATCTCCCAAATGTAGTTGTTCAGAGTGTATCTGTGTAAAGCATCATACTCATTTTACTGGTGTGGCAGGAGATATGGTCCTCCTGACTCATAGTCCACCTACAACGGTGAAAAATAGGGCACTCGATTCATTTGACTCTTCACGCAAATTTAGTTTCACGCTCTATTCCGTTGTAATGGAGCCCAGACTATGACTCCCGGCGGACCATATCTCCTTTTTGCACTAGCACTATTAAAAACTGACAATTGCATTACTTACTCAGAGTGCCCAGGATTGCAGGTATCATGGAAGTCACCCAGCTAATTTCAGTAGCAGTTGCATCGAAATACTGTATCCACTCAACAAAGAAAACAGATAAGGAAAACACGAATCCGAAACACACGGTCAAAAACAGGAAGAGGCTGATAACTATCATCCACCCCCATCCTCCTTCCGGTATGAAGTCTTCATCCTTAGATTCTAAAGGTACGTTCACTCTGGAGTTAGTTTTAATTTTTTTTTTTTTTTTTTTTAAAAAACATCTTTATATTCTTTGATTTATATTTGAATTTGATAATAATTGAAACAGTCCCAAAAGACTATTATACAGAATTTTGGCAGCCATTTTGAAAACGCGCCCTCTACGTGTACTTATCATAAATTTTAATTATTGGAATAGCATTACACAATAATTAGCATTAAGAAATACCCCAAAGTTGATTTCATATTAACTATTAGATAGCTATTTTAGCTTTAATATGCCATTTTCTGGAATTTTGGCAGCCATTTTGAAAAACGCCCTCTAGCGAGAGTTCCCCACATTTCCTAGAGGTTGGACCCAAAAAATCTTGTTCAGCACCCTTGAAAATATCAGAAAACACCTTCAAACCTTCTTCCCCAAACTTCTAGAATGGGACTTTAATTTTGAACCCTACTATATTCCGTTGTAATGGAGCCCAGACTATGACTCCCGGCGGACCATATCTCCTTTTTGCACTAGCACTATTAAAAACTGACAATTGCATTACTTACTCAGAGTGCCCAGGATTGCAGGTATCATGGAAGTCACCCAGCTAATTTCAGTAGCAGTTGCATCGAAATACTGTATCCACTCAACAAAGAAAACAGATAAGGAAAACACGAATCCGAAACACACGGTCAAAAACAGGAAGAGGCTGATAACTATCATCCACCCCCATCCTCCTTCCGGTATGAAGTCTTCATCCTTAGATTCTAAAGGTACGTTCACTCTGGAGTTAGTTTTAATATCAGATTCGTCATCCCGTTTGTCTGTCATTTTTCCAAATTATCAAGTTAACGTTAGAACAGATTGTGATGCTCGGGCTCTGTTAACATGCTTAAATACAGCGGGTTGATTTTTGTTTCCGCTTAAAAATGAACAGCCATCACATCACTGACATACAATTTCCATATTTTCCTAACTAACGACCACACTTGACGGCTGCCTCGGTGAGCAAAGTGCTTGATTGACAGGTGCTCAGAATTCAGCTCCCGGGCCCATGCTAATACAGGCAAATCTCTCTCTCTCCCTCTATCTCTCTTTTCTCTTACGGCGGTCCGGTAAGTATTTCTCACGGTGTAGTCTGTGTCACAGCCTGCGAAAGATATTATCTATATTGGTACTGCGCGAGAGATTAACGTTATCAGTCCGTCATAGAGAATATGTGTAAATGAAACTTAATCTCAAATATCTCCGGCAAAACGAACGGGCTCTATGGATGTTTTTGCATCAGAGGGTCGTTGCTATGTTACTACGTTTTTGTCGGTACTTCGGTGCTCGCAGGCACGGAAAAGTTAACACGCAATCTCTTCGGGCGAATCATTTTTTTCACACAATGCATTTCGATATTTTTCCAATCTTGAGAATTTTCAAACACTGGTTTCAATTTACGCCATTTTTTTTTCCATTTTAGAAACACGATTACGTACTTACCGGACCGCCGTACTCTCTTCTGAAGTAATTTACAAAAAAATGGCCATAATCCCCGTTTTTGAACTGCATAAATTAAAACTCAAGTACAAACCGCCATAGACGAGATCAGTCGGGGGTAGTGTCTAACTCTTTTCCACAAGGGGGCGTGGCTTAAACGTAGTATTATCTGGGAAAATATAGAATCACCGACGCAAAAACCGAACGCAGTAAAAACTGAGTTTGTTCGCCAGTGCTGTAAGTAATTATGTTAATGGTAAAAATATGGTACTGCATCTTCCACGGAAGCAAACCATCTGGCAATATTTACAGGGTATCCCAGATATGATTTGTTTGTTTTGTTTGTTTGATTTTTAAATTTGTTTAATGTAATTATTTTTTCTCAAAAATTAAAATAATTTTTTTCTGAACATGCCATTTGTATGCTTTTATTTGTTTGTTTCTAGTTTTTGGTTTTATTTGGACCCCGGATTTGGACTTATTACTTTATTCCCTAGACTTTTTTTCTTAACCTGAAGGTGCAACACATATGTAAATATTATATTCGGTCGTGTTCTTTTCTGCCTATTCTGCTTCTGTTTTTCTGCCCATTCTGCTCATTTTGGCTGAAAGAAGTCTTAAAATAATAACATTTTCACAATATTTACGTTTCAATCTAACCTGCCGTAATATTCTTTTCTGCCTATTGTGCTCATTCTGATTTTCTGCCCAATCTCCTTCTCTGCCCAATTTGCTAGTTTTGCTCATTGTGCTTTTCTTTCCATTTCTCACATTCTTCCCATTCTGTCATTTGCCCATTCTGCCATTCTGTTTTTCTGCTTATTCTGTTTTTTTTTTTCTTTCTTTTGATCTTTCTGCTTTTCTGCCTTTTCTATCACCGTTATATCGGTATGTGGTGTAGATTTCCCTTGCAACCACCTTTGGTATTATTTTTACACATTTAAACAGCTTTAATTGTGAGGGGCACTGGTTCCTGCATTAACTCTCTGCTTACTCTGGACTAGTATATAAATATACTCTACGCCTGGCTTGGTGCAGGGAGAAACGAGCGGAGAGACTATTTTCCTACTCGTAAAAAAACTGACACGGTGGGGTCACGCATGGTATTGATACCACTAAATACAATTTCCAGCCCAACTAAAGTAAACGGGCAATGTGACGTTTTAAAATGTAATTTTGCCATATCCAGACAACCTTATTTTCTAACATCTTATAATAGCATTACCACATGGCGAAATAATTCCTAAGGTACATTTTTCACTTTTTTAGCCCATATTATTTTTCTTTGGGAATTTCGTTCATTTTACACAAAAATATATAGATATATAGTTGATTTTATCAAGGCATATTTGAAAGTGTTCAATGAACACCTTAATTTTGATTTGTGGCTAACAATTGTATACTTTTTAAGATTTTGCATTTTAGCTGACATCTTGGCTGACATCATTGTGATCAGTTTATCACTATCGAAAATGTATATTGGTCATAACAGGTATTTCACATCTATTTTCACCCCAAAAATATTTTGCTGGGTATCGAGCTTTTTCTCAAATATGTTTTGACGGCCATTTTGAACACGAAGTATATACGACTTTAAAAGTGGCTGTATGGGTTAGTAACATATTTTCTTTCAGAAATAGTTACTGCTCATATAAGCCATGGCGTTTACTTTGGACGCCAGCTTGGATATTCGGAAAGACACGGGCCAGAACTCGCAAGTTGCCAGTCTTATCCTTGAAGATCTTATAATCCTCTAATCAACTTAAACTTTTGTGAATAACGTCTAATGCGTTGGTGAAGATAATGAACCAAAACGTTTTTGCACAAGTTTATGGATGTGTTGCACTCATAGGCAAGGGGTGAAACGCATTCAAAACCAGCAGTCGCCAGTCGTCCGTGCTGAGCGCTGACCTTTTGAATATTGCAGCACGGAATAATTACCATTTTGGGTGCTCGTATACCCACATAATGTCAATTCGATACAACAACCGCCAAAATATCAGTTGTTGGATGTTGGGTGCTATTGGGTGGTTAATTTTTGTCCTACCATGGCCACACAACGAATGAATGACACACCAGTGTCTTGATTTAAATAAAACCGCCTCAATGAATACATCTTTTCACCTAGCGCGCATTGCAATTATGAGAAAAAGAGATCTGAGCACAAGGATCCAGTTACACTATTTTTACAAACCTGGCCACCTCTACCCTACTTAATTTGTATCACATACCGATTAGTGTATATGCAAAGCGCACCTACAGTATGTGGAAGAAGCGGAGACAGCCCATGCTTTCTATTGTTGGTAACTCTAGGTTTTCTTTGTGGTCGGCAAACATGCGAGACGGTGAATTTCCTTAAGTTACTCAACGTT
>JAMKCH010005285.1:0-35078 GCA_023653785.1 Ophioderma brevispina | reverse complement strand
ATACTATTCTGTCATGTAGTGAACAAATTTTTGCCTATCCCGTAGTACCGTTTCATCGATACCTCAATGATGCATATATTATTAGCTCATTTGCATCCCTAAGCCGCATATATCACTTACTTTTTCAAATTGCAAACAAGATGCGCACCCATACAGCTCTCTCCGTGCGGATTTTTGTGTATCCGATGTACCGTTTCAAAATTAATAGCAAATTACGCTGATTTTTGCATATTAATTAGCTCATCTTGCATACTTAATTTTCCCGAAATAGGCCCAAATCTAATCAGAGGTCGAAAACTCTTTCGCCCGCTAGCTTCCACCAAGTTACATCATTAGACACCTACGGAACTCTAGAGAACTTGTACACAATCTTTTTTTTCTTAAATTATGCAAATTAGACACTTGAATTAGCATATTTTGCGCCCAAAATTGCCACTTTGATTGACCAATTATGATTAACACGCAAGATGCATGGCATAATATGTTTTTATGTTGCCAAGGAATTTTGCCCATCCGATGTAACGTTTCAGATAATACAGTAATGACGCATATTTTAATTAGCTCATTTGCATCATAAGCCGCACAATCTCACACTTTCAAATTGCAAGAAAGATTGCGCATCCTGATAGGCTTCATGGCAGCGAAGGAATTTTGCATATCTGATGTACCGTTCAAAATGATAGCAATTACGCTGATTTTTGCATATAATTAGCTCATTTGCCTATCTTTAATTTTGCCCGAATAACCCCAAAATCTAATCAGGTCTAGAACTCCTCAGCCCGCTTCGTTCACCAAGTTACATCATTATAACGCCCACACACGGAAACTCCAAAAAACTGTACACCAGCTTTGCGGGAAATTTTTCATAAATTATGCAATTATATACTAATTAGCATTTTTAACGCCCACACTCTAATCAGCTCGAGAACTCATCGACCCCGCTTTGCTTTCCTCCAAGTTACATGTCCGTAGCCCTTAGGAACTCCAGATAAATCGTACACCAGCCGTTGACCACTTACTCAACAGAACGACAGACGGACCAGACATACAGAAAAGTTATTACTAAGTCTCGCCGAACAAAGTTTCAGGCGGACAAAAACACCTTTTTTTCAGTTTGAGACATTTCTGTACCACAATACACGGTAAGACTCTTTTGAGTGTCTATTTATATGGAATCACACAATATGACCCTTTACATGGATGCCTCAAAATCTCTTTTGTACTGAAAGCGCAACTGGCACAGTTGTCTGGAAGAAGGTGTAAATTTCTTGGTTTTTCTGTCTTCAATTTGGCGGGGTTGCAAATGATGTCTACGCCATTGGAAGAATAGAGATTATATTTTACACACATAAAAATAACATACCCAAACATAGGGACCGTAATAAAGACTAACAACATCCCGGTCATTTGTAGGCTAACTTTTAAGTTTTTGCCGTAACTTTAATCAACAAATTGGTCTATTCCATTAATATCATTGACTCATACCATTGATATAAAACACAAAAGTCACAGACCAGTCAAGCAAGGTGCATGCCATGAAAATCAACTCTAGCATGTGTTTTTCTTGTGTTACAGCGATTTCCGCGTCATCCATTTGCTGAATTAATGTTGCGGTCGACATTAATTATAAATCGTTCTGTTTCAACATAAGTGCGCTGATTTGGCTAATAATTTTTTATTGTGAGGGCCAATTATATAAAAACTTTAACACCTTTCAATAAATCTAAATTTGAAAAATTTTATGAGTTTTTCAACTATTTTTCAAATTGCCAGTGTCTCATAAATCTTCCACTGAGGGAGTGAGGATTTAAAAATGTAAGTCACTCTATGGGATATTTCAGTTGGAATCTATACACTTCCCTCATGGAAGTCTTAATCAGTCTTTTACAAGAGTGGCAAGGTTGTGACTGCAATAGCTGCCATGTATACATGTCTGTGCTACCATGTAATAAGATAACTCAATTTAATCTTTCCTTGAGTCAGTGGTTCTTGTAATGGTTCTACTAACATTCGCCTAAGAACCATTTTCCAAGAGCAGGGACCAAGGTTTGTGTCATAATGGTATGTTTGATGGGATTTGCTGACAAGGCAGCGATTGCACAAATGGCATTATAAGCACTCACATGACAAACTGTTACCCATAGGTGTGTTTTCCATTGTGAAGTCCATACTTGCAATGCACAAAAAAGACTTTGGCAAAATTTTCAGCAGGGCTGCTACAGGTCAAATGGAATAGAGCAATGTACGCGTATTTCCGACCTATTTAGCGCCCCGTGCGCTTAAGGTCACTCGTTTTTAGGGGCGCTAAAATATTGTTTTGGTACCCTTGGCGTAAGTTACTGTTGACCGCACAATTCTCCTATTAGAGAAAGCTTTAACACCAACGCCTGCTACACCTAACTTCTAAATGTAAGAAGCGCATTGGTGCGTTTTCTTTACCTTCACAGCAACCTTTAAACTTACTTTGAAATGAAGGATTTTTTTAATGAACATGTTAGCAGAATAGATTCCACAGTTGGTAATCGGAGGCCTCCCAAGTGAGCACCGCTCGCGTTATTATTACAGCATGATTACAGGTAGTTGGTCGCCACGCCAAGGGAGATTAAACCCTAAAGCCGCAGCAGAAAATCGGGAGATCCGTAAGTCCTAGCAATAGGTCGCGGCGCAATTGAGTGTAGGGAATGTCCCGCTAAACCTTTATGTACCTGTATTGTCGGGCGGCGACTTTTATTATACCTAGACAAAAAATACGATCAAAGAGATTGGACAATAAAACAACTAAAATAAAACAATAACATGGAACTCTTTTAGTACAAAAGTAAAATACACACACACTTTCATAAAAAAGGGAGAGGACCAAATGAGATATGCAATGGGAAATCCCCAATCAATAACACACGATAAACACATTTTCCTCTATAGACAGGTCTAGGAATCAATTCAGAATATTTCTTAGAAAGGGCCCGGCGATTTTGTCTTGTGTGGCTATGAAATAATACGTAGCATATATCTCGCGTCCCGAACCTTTCTTTTGTATTCACATTGTAACTTCCTGTAAGGTTTAAATAGTTGCTCCCCAGCAATCGTCATTAATAGCGTTTTATCATGGAAAGAATAAACCAAAATGTCGAAATGCATCAGAAATTGTTTCCTTTCCTCCCCCACCCCTACAAAACATGGAATGATCACAAATTTGCATGGAATGGCCGACGGTCCGTGCACATGTTCCGTCTCATCACGCCTTGTGAAGTCGCTATAGAAGGGCAGGTGCAGGTCAAGAAAAGTTGAATGATATGAGTGTTTTTGAATGGTCAAGTGCCGTAACGTTTCATAAAACATACATAATATCGTGTCAAACATCCTTCCTTCAACAAAATTTTAATATTTGAATCTCCACTACAACATTATTGGAAGTTGAATTCCTGAATGATATGAGTGAAGGGGAACTTTATTTTTGCTTGTATTTTGAAGTTCACAGTCGCAGGTTTCATCATGAAAGCATGTTTATTTTTGTAGGACTACGTATGATAATAATATACAACGTCATATGAATGTCGAATGTGATTGGCCAAAGATAATTTACGTGTACCAGTTCGGATGCAGATTGACAGATTTCGCTGAACATTCACCATCGGATATAAATAGTATGTGACTCGCAAGCAGGGGTCTCAGAATTCCAAATTTGTCTTAACGTTTCATCTAAAACATTCTAGAAAATAAACATGAAAGCCTATATAAAACACCTACAAATTGCATTTTTAGAATTGTTGGCAGCTTTGAATGCCCAAACGTGCTTAAATATTTTTGAGAGCCCGTTTATATTTATTCAGTTAATGATTGCCGAAATTGATAACAGGACATGCCATCGGTTTACCTCCAATCTTTTAACTATCCCCCCCCAAAAATCTAAAACCCTCTAAGTCTAACCTCTAACCGATCACCTGCGTGTCTCCGAATTTTGATCGATCTCTTCTTACCGTTTAACGCCCAACCGTATAATGGTTGGATATTGTCCTAGTGTAAATGATATAAACCGCCGTCGGATGACGACCGCACCATAGCAATTGCGTGAACTTGAAGTAGCCGTCTTATTCTTCCATATACTTGATATATCCGCAGTAATTGGCTACAGGGTGGATGTATTTACCATGTTTGCAGGTGTTAAATATAACCCTGAGAAATACGTCAAAAGGTACTAGTTACAATAAAAAAATCGGGACTCAAAGTGGATTGTTCAGAGCAGGAACCGCTCCGAAATGGAGGGGCGGTTTAATTTGAGACTTTTTTGGGGCCAAGGTTTTCGGCAATGTCTGAGGGGGGCGCTTATAAGGGGAAGGGCGCTAAATAGGTCGAATACCGGTACATGGGTTTTCTTGACAAACTTAAATCAGCATTCACTCAAAAATAAAACCATAAACAGCTGTAGCAAGTGCAAACAGATAATATTTGTTTATTTCTGCAGGGATTATCACAGAATGTTGTGTGCCTATCTCCAAATTACCAGATGTTTGATTGGTGAAAACTAAGACGCTTTCAACGTGCATCTTTATGGTAGGAGAATAAAAGTCCATTAATTGATCATTGATCACTGGTGTAGTGCATGTTTCAAATGGCTTGTTCATGTTTATATGGCAAGGTCGCTCTCAAGGTCAAAGGTCATTAGAAGTAAACTTTTCTGGCGACGAAGGAAAGGTAGATGGTGGAAAACAGGTGACACTAGTTGTTCAAGGACCACCTTGTTTTAATAAGACTATTATTATTTTCCCCCAAACAAAACCTTCAACTATCACAGTGAACATAAATTACAGTTCACATTACATTGTGAATTAGTGTCATTAATTACCATATGGTTGCTAGATCAATACTCTTAAACATTTTAATTAATGCTCATTTTCATGTATAAGTCTGATGACTATTTTCATTATATTAATTGCATCAATTTCGAGGTGGCCGAGCGTCAAGAAGCGCTGAAAACCGGTCGGCAGGGTATAACCCGCCGAGCGGCCCGGTTCAAGCCTGCGAGAGTCTGGTTTCTTGGTCAGTACTACTCCCCAAATAAAGTTTCCTATAAGCAGGGGTTTGAAATTTCCTCGTTAAGAGGTTCCTCGTTTTTGTTGAAATTGTTGTTACTCCCACAATGTTAGCTTTTTCTTTGATTTTCATCATTTGATTTTCAGCCTGTTTTGGGGTCATTTTTAACTCCTTTTTTTTTTTCCTCCTCCCCACCCCCCTTTTCCCCCCCCCCCCCCTTTTCCCTTTCCCCTCGTTTTTTGTCCATTACCTCTCACAACACACCCGCTGTATAAGGAAGGTTCAGAAATGTATATTTGGCATATTGGGCCTTTGTCACAGTAAACCAAAACATCATTTTAAACGGTTTCATTTTTGTGTTTGTGACTGTTTGTTCGGTAGCACTTGCTTGTAATTTTTATAGGTACTAGATGTTATCAGGAGAGATAGTGCTTAAATTTCAGCCTGTTTATGGGATGTTTGTTTCATTTTATGACATTTATATGCTGAAATGACCAAAATTTGGTCTTGTCATAATCACATGCCAAAAAAAGCTTATTATTGATCATTACTTTCAAGAAAAATGGAGATAAACAGAAAAATGGCGTATGATAAAAGAGAAATGGTAAGATCCATCAAAACAATATAAATGAGATTCAAAGTTATTCATCTGGAAAGATGCTACAGCCTTTTCCATGTTTGTGATACCGGTTTTTGTAACATGTATGTCAAACTTTTCGGATTAACGTTCAGTATCCCTCCGTCTTCATTGTCATATGGTACAATGTGTTAATAAGATCTACATATTCATATTCAAAGTGAGTAGAAACTACACATTAAACACGTAAAGGGTTTCTGTTTCAACTTTTTCATTTACAGCTGTTAGATTGTAACAGTTGCAAATGTATGTCAAATGTTCATCCGTTACATAAGTTTATAAGTATAAGTTACAGGCAAAGGACAATGCTTAAAATGGTTAGTAAAGAAGACAATTAGGGTTTAAATTTAAAATAATATCGTTGTAAGTGGTTTAAACCAAACTGTTTCAGTTTTAGCATTGAAAGCAAGTTTGACAAGTTTTCAAGTTACAACCGTATCATGTGGAATCTAAATTGCATGCTACAGTCAGGTAGTATAATCAGTGCGTAAATGGTTGAAAGTTACTACTCAACTAGAACTTTAAAGATTAAAACAAAAATGTAAGTTACCATATGAACATTTGAGTGTCAGCTTTGAAAATTGTAAATAACGGTCGAACAAAGGTATGTCAAAATTTGACTGTTACTTGTCCATTGACTGCTGCAGGCCCAATTTAAAAGTTTCACTTAGAGTGTTGAAATTTACACAACTATCTCTCTATTACAAGTAAAATGGAATGACAGTGTTAACATTTTCAAAGCAAAGAATCATAATTGCTTTTTCCAGGCTTAAAATTGTTTGACATACGTGATAATTTGGTGTTGGTTTACTGTGAAAAGGCCCATATAAGAGTGATATGGAATTTCTCCTCGCTCCCACCCATTGCGTAAAATGTGCAGGTATATGCAATGGGTGCCCGGCACCTGTAAAGCCGTTGGTCCTGTGTGTCAGTGGAGTCAATCCTGAGCACGTAAAAAGTTGAAGACCTTGTTGAAAAGAGTAGGGAATCATCCCGGGTCTGTTACCTGCACTCATCGCTCTAGGTACCAGAGTCCTCTAGTGTGATGCGGGAATCCGCTTTGCTGGAGGTTAAATTGATCCAGATCCAGATGGTCAGGACTAGAGAATAACCGATATGATCGTTATTTTTGAAATCGGGCCCATTATGACCTTATCGGTATCTGATTGGAATCGGCAAAATTCTAATTTTTTACAGATTTTCTATACCGATTAAATTAATATCAAAGAGGTCCAAACTTGAATTAAAATTGTTCCAAACTAATGGCCAAACGATGAAAATAAATCGAAACTGAAACAATCAATTTATTATTTTATGTATACAAGAGTGTATGTTGTTCCTAACTATATTTCGCCATTTTAGTGGTTTACCTAAATCGATCTGCTATTTTCTGGCAGCTTCTGGCTGTCGACAACGGCGATAATAATGCACAAAAATACACAGAAAAATCGGAATCGGAATGAACCAATTTTGAAATGTTAAAATCTGTAATCGGTATAACAGATATTAGGGTGATCGGTTAGACACTAGTCAGGACCTCCTTGAAAAAACAGTGCTTGACATTGAATAAAGCTATCCTGGATAAAGAAAGCCAAAACTAAAATTAAATATAAGAAGGGAAGATTATATTGCATCTTATCTTTTCTTTATACTTCTTATAAATGGAAATTAACACAATTTTGTAATTCAGACGTACTTCTTAGGATGCATTATTAGGAATACATTTCACCACTTGAAACTTACAATTTTTTCAGGTACTATTGTTGGTCATGTCGGTGATGGTAATTTCCATGTGCTTGCAGTGTTTGACCCTGATAACCCTGAAGAGTTCAAAATGTCAAGGACTTTACAGAGAGACTTACCAGGTAATGGAATACTTTAGATAACAAACTGAACATAAGAGACTAACCCCCGGGGTGGATTTAGAGCATAAGAGATATTGTAATGTCGCCTATTTCCATAGACTAACCCCCAGGGGTGGATTTAGAGGAGACTGAATGGACCCCCCCCCAACTGGTGATTAAAGCCCTATAAATTTTGTGCTTTGAAAGTCTACCAGTGAGCAAAACAAGCTGCAAAACAAAAATCTGGCGCCCTCTTTCATGGAGGTTCTGTGTCTGCCCTTGTAACCCATCCCAAGAATAAGATAGCCAGAAGTCTATTTGTCTGATTTCAATTCAGAAATTAATAACTCAACAAAGGCATCTTTTCACTGCTTTACCAAGGAAAAGGGGGAAGTTGTGCAGCTCCCAAACTCACAGTATAACTCAAGGTTTGCAGCCATCTTGAATTGTTGCCCATAGGGAAGTTGCTGTATCTCTGGATACTTTGTGATAGCTCGTGACCAGGCTGCTGACTGTGACAGTTTGCCGATTCCCGTAAACAATTTTCATGTTCGTTCATCATGCTCCATTTGGAGCTTAGGCGGTTACAAATATTACAGAGCCTCAACAGCACAGGGACATAACAACCGCCCCATAATGAAGCGGGTACACAGCAAACCCTTTGCTAAGTCCAATGATGTCACAACATGGCGCATAACAAAGTCTCAAGTTCGGAACTTTCAATCACGCTGTGCGTGGGACGCAGTGAATTTATCAGAAACTGATAATTCAGCATGTTCATTCAGCGTGTGTTATGTCAAGACCTCAATATGCTTTTGCATATTGTAGTTCATGCCAGTGCTTCAGACTGTAATATGGCCTTCCTTCAATATACTACACAGTAAATTCTTGTTACTGCGTGTTGGATGAGCAGCCCAAAGCTTATACCTATTATAAATTTGGTGGACCCCCCCCCCCAGTACGCCAGATTAAAATGAGTTTGGCCACCCCTTCTGAAATGATTCCAAATACGACATGGAGTTACTGAGTATATGGTTATATCAGCTGTGATATTTAAACTCTTTCCATTTATGTACTTTTTCCAGACGGGCTTTGGCTGCAGCTGGGACTTGCACCGGTGAGCATGGTATTGGATTGGGGAAGAGGCGTTTCCTAATTGAGGAGTTGGGTGATGCCACAGTGAATGTCATGAAACAAGTCAAGAAGACTCTGGATCCACACAACCTGATGAATCCAAGGAAAGTTTTATTAGATTAATTATGCAGAAACATACGTTGGAAGATGATAATAGACATCTGCTCTTAAAGGGATAAGCAGCGATTTGCTGATCCGAAACATTAAAAAAATCATCAAAAGTTGTATCTTGGTATATCTGTTACTGGCATGGATGTGCTAACATAACCTGCAAGTGGTTGGCCTGAAATATGTGTATTAAAGACAAGGCAGTACTTTTTATCTGATTCTGTAATTTCTATATGTGCGTATCAAAATTCCGACTTGAGATCAAAAAAGCCTTTCCGTGTGAATATCCCAGATTTATAAGCGTAATATTGTGCATCATGGCCTATACAGTTTGACCTCAAACATAAATATTATTGATCTTTGTTTATTCAGTATTAGTGTAAACCAAAATCAGTGGTTTAGTGTAGATTTTGAGTCATCATCGATATATTTGCGGGAGATGGTAAGACAAATCTCCACAAATACTTTTTTCACTATTTGGTGTTTTTGTTCCTACACTAAGGTAGTTATATGGAATTGTAAATAGTTACCTTTGATTTATAAGTTAAAAATGCATTTCCACATTTTTTCTCTTGCAATATTGCTGCGTATCCCTTTAATATGATATAGAAACTTCCAGTTTTTAAAATGGTAATAAATGTTGCATAATTCTATCCTCAGGGCATGTCTGTATTGGTAATCATTCATGAAATTTAGATAATCGAAATAGTAATATTGCATTTGCAAAGAAGTATGTTTCTAAAAAAAATAGTATTCATTTTGTACAAGTAGCTGACATTTTAAAACTATAAGTGATGCTTTTTATTTTACTATATTAGCAAATTTTATGTTTCTTAATTGATACATATGTAAACCAGTTTCCTTCTGTTTGAAAATTTCTGTCCACTTTTTCCAATTAAGAAAACAGCAGATGCCTATACTATATAGTTTGTGTCATCTAAGTTGAAGGTGACGTCACTGCGACTTTTATGTGCGCACCCATGAATCGCGCGTGCTATGCTTGGAATCCGCGCATGATATGCACGCAGGGCTTGAAAAAATGTAAATTTCCCGGGAAGATAATTGCATTTCTCACAGATTTCCCAATATATCTTATGTTACATTATGTATAAATTTCCCTCCAAATGGAAAAGTTTCCCTCCAAATGGCCAACTTTCCTGGGAAGGAGCTTCCCAAATTCCCCACTTTTTCGAGCCATGTACGCACGCGAATAAAGGCGGTCACGATCGAGACGCTAGTGGGAATGCAAAGACGCATAATGACGTCACCTTCAACTTAGATGAGACAAAGTATAGGCAGATCACATCTTTTTTTGAAGTTTGTTCTATACTTTTATATTATAGCTCATTTGAAGCAGATTGATGAATGTAACTCAAAACAGAAAGAATTTTTGAAAAGCAACTTTTGGTTTTGAGTTATGCCCCAAAACACTTGCTCAATTTGGCATGTATTTTAAGCCATTGTGAGTGAAAAATGCAGAAACACAATATTTTATGTTTTAAGATAGGGGTCAACCGAAATGACTTTTGTCTTCCGATCCGATAACCGATATTACATTTTTAATATCGGCCGATATCCGATCCGATATTTGTTGAGTGTTTATATTGTAATAAATATCAGTATCAAAATACATTTAAAAATGGCTTTCCTAACCAATGTTTGAGAGAAACCAAAACGTCAACAGCATCAGAATGTCCAAAGAACATGTGAAATGTTAATTTTGTTAAGAATAACCCCCATACAGCTAAAAAAAAAAAGAAAAGCCAAATAGCTGTTAAAAAATCACAGTACCTTATACTTCTTTGTAGTTGTATAATTTCTTTGAATCAACCTCATGGTTCCCATGGTTAATGCAATGGGTAAAAAAACATGGAGGGGTGTATGGCTAGTATTTAAAAATATATGAATCTGACAATTCTATGTATGAAAACAAATTGAAATGTATCCCAAATGGGATATGTTCCTATTCCTTTATACTAAACAAATGTGTAATTTAGACAGTGGCATAACCAGAGGGGAGGGGCAGGGGGAAGCAGCCCCCCCCCCCTTGTGGGGAATGCAGCCCCCCTTGTGGGGAATCTTGCCCCCTGAAAAATTAGTGAATTTGTGCACACACACTAATTTACAGTGAAAACAATGTATACTAACAAATTTTAATATATGTTTACCCCCACTGGAAATATATGTGCCCCCTTTGCCCCCTGAAAAAAGGCTGGTTACGCCTCTGAATTTATAACACATGTATTATGTTTGTGTGTAAATTTTAAATAGCAACATTGTAGCTACTATGTCAACCTTATAGGCTGACTCAAAGATTTCCCTATGAGATGCTCTCAATTTTCAAACAAATCATGTTTTTTTGCAAATACATGTTTGTCCATATACTAATCACTGTGTTGTAATATAAAAGCTCAAACTGAAGTCCTTCATATAGAAAATCACACCTTTGTCATAAAATTAAGAATCCAGAATTTTTGTTATACTCTGTATCCTATGGCACTGGTTTACCATACAAAAATGGTTACTGCATGAAAACAAAAATCTGATTCATCTTTAATTTTGGAATTAAAAGGTCCATGGTCCGATCACTAATAGCCTCATCCCCAGGGACCCCAGATTTTACCGGAAGTGGTCAAACTCAGAGAAGAAAGTTACTATTTTTCTCATTTACCCTGTCAAATCTTAGGGCTAAGGATGTTTGGTTTGGATGTTATTCAGAGCAAAAATATGCCCCATTTTGGTTGACCAATACTACTTTTACAAAATACTCTACGGGGGATTACAAAATCACGTTTTTTAGCTCTCACTTCAAAAGGGGCTAAAATATCGGCATGAAACTTTACAGATGGGGTTTTGGGTGAAGACCATTCTATCAAGATGAAACTTTATAGACTTAAATCGGGTCATCCCCCTTTAAGCATTTAATTGTCTATCTTTAGTTCTCGCTCAGAGTAGTTAAGCTGTAAATGCTCGCTATCATGAAGTAAAGATTTTAATAATTATAAAAATTACAAAGTGCTTTAGCTTAAAGGGACAAGCAGCGATTTGTTGATCCGACACATCAAAAAAATCATAAAAAATTCGTATTTTTGGTAATTGTTCTGGCATAGATGTGCTAACACCCTCCAGTGGGTTGGATGCTTCAAATCCGTTATGTGTAGAAGACAGGCAGTACTTTTTTTTGTATTATTTATTCTATAACGTGCTGAAAAAGCCTTTCCGGGATGAATATCCCAGATTTATAAGCGTAATATTGTGGCATCATGACAGTACAGTTTTTGACCTCAAACACAAATATACTGTGATTTTGATTACTCTGTAATTGGTGGTAACCACAATAATGTTTATGTAGATTTTGAGAAGATTCCAATCGCTGTATGTCTATTAACTGCTGCAAGACTGGTTGTGCAAAGTTCTCAATACTTCATTTTTTCAGTATTTGGTGTTTTTGTTCCTACTTTAAGTAGTTATGTGGTATTGTATAGAGTTATCTTTGCCATAAGCGAACACATGTAGTTCCATATTCGTTTATTCTCAACCTCCGCATTATCGCTGCTGTATCCCTTTAAGTATTGTGATGTAAAAGGGAAATTCTATTAACCTCTAATGCCCATTATTGGTGAATGCCGCATTCTGATGTGGTCAGTTCACTGCCCCTTTTTCGCATAATTGGTCATGAATACAATGTCATGTTCGTATTATATCCAGCTGTTTTGGGTAATAGATAGAAATAAAGGGTTCACAGTATCACCTAGGGCTCTAATGTATCAATCCATCGGCTTCGCCAGAAAAAACTTAAATTATGGGCCCGCTTGCTCCTCCACCCATTATTTGTTTTTCTGCTTCCCCTTGGTACACATTTGCCATAAATGATAAGTACTGCAAACCCTTTATTTCTGAATTGGTTACTTCAATGAGGCTTAGGTCTTCATTTAAGATCAAATTCAATTTTGTAGCATTTACTCCGTATAATATTGCATGACCCTTGTTTAGTGTGATGATTTCATTAAGGGATTTTATGCCCGATGGAGCAGGAACCAACTTTTTGGATGCCTTGATCAAATATAATGTATTAATGTTAAAGATATGTATAATTTGGAACTTGCCACCTTTTAGGTACAAATACGAAAAAATCACATGTTGCCAGATGTATTTGATGATATCTTTGTGAAAACACTCAAAATATTCACAATATTAATACCAGGCAAAGAAGTAAATTCAGACTTCCTCTGTTTAAGAAAGTATTTTCTGAAAAATCGATTAGATTTACAGGTACTAAGCTATGGAATGGTATAAATGACAGCATAAAATCTTCTGTGTCAGTAAAGCAATTCAGAAAAGCATACAAACCTTATCATGGGAAAGTTTATACATAATTGTTATCAGTGTTCATTCAATTTTCATTCTTTAATAGCATTTTAATTCTCTGTGTTGAATTATGTTCTTTTCATTGTATAAGAATATGTAATACAAGCATGTATTAGGTTCTTTCAACTTGATTGCTGATGTGACAGCTGTTGATTGTCCGTCCTCAATTAATCCAATCCGACTCTCAACATGCTGACATGTCCCCAATGACTGCAATCAATTTGGCAAAAGTGGGGTTACAGAGTTGACAGGCTAATAAGCTCCCTGTACTCCTTCACTTCTGTATATTATCATCTGATATTATTTATATATTTATTATGTAGTGAGAAAAATAATAATACTGAACTAGTTTTTTTTTTGCATCACAGTGTGCTAACACGTATGGGCAATTTTGGAAAATTCTCACTCTTATAAATAGTCACGAAAGTGACATGATGTGGTCATATATAGTTTGTTAGTTTAATATTTGCATTTGTCTTTTAAATCTATGTACCAATGTATATGGCATTGCATGTTTTTGTTAAGTAATTCAATAAATATTATAACTGTGCAAAAACCAATTGCTGCAAAAAGTCACACCCATAAAACATTCCTATGGGATGACATGATTTAACAAATTGGGCTTTGGAAAGGAAAATTTTTGAGCAAGATGTAGTTTGCCATGAGCCTGCTCCCTGTTCCTTTGTCAATATGTCAGGTATACATGGAGTGTAGCCTGTGTTGCAAATTTATTATGGCGCAGTAATTTTCTTGTATGTGTGTAGATGTTAGGTTCTAATGTAATATTACATGGAGTAGTAACTATATTTTGGGCATCCTTTTTACACCAGAAAGCACAAACCAGTGCTGTTATCAAGTACTTTGATATTTCAGCATAATTACATTTTACCCTTTGCATCTACTTTGTATCATGTGCTTTATTCTATTTACAGATACAAAGTAGGTGCAAATTAAGTGTGTAATTTAATTCGCTGTAGAAAGTGCCACGTAATGGGATTTGTTGCCCCAGCAATCGGTCCAAACAAATCACAGGGCACAGGTCATACAATGAAAGATTTGAATTCCCCACGTTATAAACCCCGTGATTTGTTTGGACCGATTACCAGGACAACGAATCGTATTACGTGGCACTTCTACAGCGAATTGTGCCAATATTTCATTGGTTTTTCACTTTGCTGCACTTAATGAACAAACATATGGTTATTTTACAAATCTTGTTTAATTTAAAATTTTATAATATCCATATATATATATATAGATTTATATAACTGTATAAAAATGTTTATGCATAAATTATAATTTGGAAATTTGAAATGTTTCTAACTCTGTTCCTTTGTAAATCTGGTATCATTAATGTAGAATGCATGTAATTACCAATACAAAGAATTATAAACCAAGACTTCAAAAGCATACATGTATTTCATCTTTTACAATTACATGCCAACTTCCAGTACACAAGATTTTTAACATGCTGGTTGTATAGATTAAAAAAACTAACGTGTATTTATCAGGGATGTAAATTTTTCAGGAAAGGATATTACTCAAAAGTCCGCACTTTTATTTATTTTTAGCCGTTTTTAAGGCCCATTTTGCCAAATTTACGCACTTTGTGTTCCCAGGATTTCATCACTATCCTACTATCAAGATTTGTTAGTTGCACTATTTACATCCGAGGTGTGATCTAGCACCCACCTTCTTTTTGTGTCGCTGCAAGAATGCAGAAGGGCACATAGGGATTAGTCGTATGTCTGTGGTCAAAATGTTAACCCTAAGATACTGCATGCTGTAGGAGTTCCATAGGCCTATGATGATTTAACTTGGTGAAAAGGAGGGTGCAGGGTGGGGTGACATGTTGGTGGACCTTGGCGGTCAAAATGTAACCCTTAATATATTTCATTCCGTGTGAGTTTCGTAAGGGCTATGATGATTGTAACTTGTGGAAGAAGGGGGTGGGTGGGGTGACTGTTGGTGACTTGTGTGACCTTTGGCCCAATTCACAAATCCGACGGCAGATGACACTCGCGATTTTTTTAATTCCCGAAATTTCAGTGATTCTGATTGCACATATTTGTGAAATGAACAAAATTTATTTATAAACAATTAGAGGACCGAGGGACGCGGAGGTATAAAACAAAACAGTGGTTTAACCACTCTACAAGCGGGACCTCGAAACTGGACAAGGACGGCTTGAGACAATCAAAGGTTACCACCATACTCTTCTCAAAAACTTGATTACATGACATGTATGACTCTCTGTACATGGGTCCGACAGCTTAACGTCCCATCCGAAGGGATGGGTTGGTAGTCGTGTGGTTCATTTCCCAGTTCAAATGAACCACGGGGAGAGCGGAACTTATCTTAAAGGGAACGCAGCGGATTTGCAATCTGAAACATTTAAAAAATAAAATCAAATTCATATTTTTGTATTTGTTACTGGCGTTGGACATTGAAACATAACCTGCCAAGTAGTGGCTTGAAATCTGTATAAAATCATTTTTAAAAACAAACCCCACCCACCCCCCCACACCACGGTAATTTTTCTGATTCTGTAATTTCTAACATGCGGGTCAAAAATTTCGCCTTGAGATCAAAAAACCTTTCCTGTGAATAGCCAATTTCAGCGTGATACTGTGCACCAATTATCAATACAGTTTGAAATCAAACAGTTTATTCTGTCCCGGTGTAAACCACAATAGTTGTTTAGTGTATTAGAATTTTAAGATGCCATCGCTGTGTGTTATTTGCATGAGACGGATGACAAATTCCTCGAAAATTCATTTTTTCACTAATTGGTGGGTGGTTTCTACATTAAAGCAGTTTGAAATTGTACACACTTATCCCTGATTTATCAGTTTAAAAAAATGCATTTCCACATCTTTCGATTCACTGGCATCATCGCTGCTAATCCCTTTAATCAATAGTTCGTATTCAAATTAAATCCAGAATTTAGTATCCGATTAAATCCCAGCTAGTGGCCCTACTGGGGTTTGAACCGGGACCTCCTGCACCAAAGGCGAATATCCTAACCAGTGGGCCATGCTCTTGCTTCAGAAATAATCCATACACTATACTGATTGATTGGAATATCCACATTGCTTTATTTAGTAATTCATATCTCAATTCATCAATTAACATATTTACATGTGTACATTGCTATATTCCATTAGGTCTCACAAGAGAAGATATCAGTAGCTTCCCACAATGCATTGCTTCCATTGGAAGATTTTGTACAGATTGTCATGTGAATCGTTAGGGATGAAACACTCTTAAAATCCAAGTTTGTAAACAGTACTGTCAATTTAGCCATATGTCATCCAACTAACGATCACATCAGTACTGTACAAAAACCTCCATTGGAACGCAATGCATTGTGGGAAGGCCACTGAAATATTCTCTTAGGTCTCACAGTGTTAAGGCCTTAAGCTTGATTCACTTGATCTTGCTTGCAATGCAAACTGCCCAGACAAAGCCCATATCTGAGCTAATAACAAGCAAATTATACTTTGAGGGCAGCAAAGAGTGTTTGCAACCAGTTTGCAAACCACTGAAATCAAGTGCACACCATGACTGGCGAGAACCAATGCGGACTTATAGTAGGATTTTTATCCTGTCAGTTCATTAAAAGTTTTGGGGGCGTGTCGACGATTCCATTTGTTCTGACAAGGGTGTATGCTTTACCCAATCAGTACATTAGAAATGTGATGTCGCGGATACTGGAATAAGATAAAGACCACTATCAGTGATTCGTCTGAAAGAGTCAAAAACTTATTTGAAATTTGCAGGAATAGGAATAGCGTAAAAGTGAGAATAAGGCCTGGTAGAATTCTCCATACAATACTTTTCCAACTAAGATTGTCAGAAAGGAAGAAAGAAAAAACAGTGTTCAAAGATACAAATCTCCATTGAATTACGTGTTGTAGTTAGTGTCCATCGGACAGTAATACCTAAAATATCGATTCGTCCTTATTAAAAAGGTTGTTTGTGTATTAATTTGTAGGGTATGAGGCTAGGATACCTAACTTATTACAGACATTGCAGAAATCAGATTTTCGATGATTTTTTTCAATTTTCTTGTTTAGCAAATCAAGGATAGTGCCTTTAAGGCCATAATTTAAAACATGTCCCTTTTCTCACGAAAGAAAATATTACAAAGCAAATGCACTGAATATAAATTTCCAAACACCCCCCCCCCCCCCCAAACTGAACAAACTCTGTAAAGCATTCAACATAAGAAAATGTACGAATAGTAAATATTACTCACCGAAGTCTCTTAAAACAAAGGAATCTACACATTTACATTTATTTGTCTTTGTTTCAGAAATAATATTTGACAGCTTGGTCAATCATAAGTAATTTTTAGAGTTTTGGTTCACTCATAACAAACTTCAATATGTCGTGGCGTTAAATTCTCCTCTTCACCTGTCCTGATTGTTCATGACACTTTATCCGTTCTTTGATGACACCCAAACAAAGGAAACGACAGTGATATCTCAGACTTACAACAATTATAATTGAAATCTGGGATGAAGCCTTTACATATTAGATACAAAGAAGTTCATGTAAAATGGTGAAAGATATTAGTCTGTTAAACAAAAGTTGAGCATTTCCAGCTGTTAATACGGCTGTTTGTCCCCGCCGAATGAAGTTCGGGAGGGGGCTAGGGACTATAAAATGGGCTCCTGTCCGTATGTCCGTGCCGTATTTCCGTCCGTATGTATGTCAGGTCCGTATGTCCGTGATTAAAAATGTTAAACCCTGGAACATTTGGGCATTATTCTTTTTTCTGGATTAGCTAGAGTAGCCAAAACTTTGGTAGATTGTAGGAGCGGGGAGGGAAAACCACCTATACTAACCATGTAATTCATCCCCAGGGTCCTCCCTGGGTTGTTGGGGGTATGGGGAAAAAGTCAAAGGAAAAAGGTCAATATGAAAGAAAATGTCAACATTTTTGGATAACATTGTGTCCAATTTATCTGGAGTTCAATCGGGCTACAATGATGTAACTGGTGGAAAGAAGCGGGATAATGAGTTCTCGACCTGATTAGATTTTTGGGGGTAAACGGGTGTAAAATAAGACATCTAATTTGCATATAAATTTATGCAAATTTTCCCGGCAAGCTGGGTGTAAAAGTTATCTGGAGTCTGTAAGGCGTATAACAATGTAACGTGGCTGGAAGGAAGCGGGCTGTAGGATGTTCTCGACCTGATTAGATTTTAGTTTTTTATCTCGCACAAAGCCCCTCCCAATGGAGTTTTACCACAACAATAGGTTTATTGACAGGAATAAAAATCAGGCTATTACTGGCAGGAAAATGCCACTGCCATAGTATAAAACACAGGGATTGAGGAGGATGTGCATGGATGTTAAAAATGGGACGGGAAAAGCTTTCAGATAATAAGGTACAAGCTGTATGTTATGTAGATGCCACTGTAAACCTCGTCCGGCCTGAACTAAGGGAGTGCCCCGTATAGCTTTCAGCAGTCAAAACATGCGATCGCCCAGTAAGGTCGCAGCTGTAATCGTTGAACCGTACAAAGTCGGTCAGTGTGCACGATACGCCACATGCACAATCGCTGCGTGAAAGCTTTGACACCACTCCTTAGTTCAGGCTGACGAAGTAAGCCCTGTCAAGAATCCAATCATGTGTGACCTATTTGATGAAATGTCATATCAGGAGCAAACTACTTATTTCTGTTCATCAAGTAGTTAATGAGATGTATATATTTCACATACATGCTATAGTGCATTTTCTTATCTTCCTGAATGCAGTGATGTCAAACAGTCCACGCAGATATTTCTCACGCATCTAAGTGCCAAGATTGTTTTGTTGCTTGAAACAAAAAAATAGTTTTACTGAATTACTCTATTAAGACAACAGTAAAGATGATAGCGATTCATGAATATGATTTTGTGTAGACACTGTTCATTGCAGATGGTACTCCATTCACATTTACGAGAACCACTGGCATAGCCAATGGGGAAAGGGGCAGAATGACCTTCCTTGAAAAAAATGTCAAATTGGGAAATATGCAAAATTAGCTGTTTTTTGGACCCCATTTACCCTCCAATCGGGACGCTTTTCCCCCCTCAGAACCTCAGGCTGCTGTAGCCCCACGGACGGACCCATAGTTGCACAACAATTAGCAAAATTCAGCCTCAAATTGCACATGTCAACCTCTCTTTGCACTCAACTGTGTATGAATGTCTGTTTATACATAGCCATGTGACCCATTAACTGCATGGTTTATAAGCTGTTTAGTGCCTGGTCTCATCATGCAGTTGGCCTTAACATTACACATTACTTAAAGGGCCATCACAGCAGCTGACAACATCCCGCTGAGCTATTGTTATGAGTGTCATTGTTCAAATAAGAGTCTCTTCAACAGACTTTAGTAGGCGTCTGTGGAAATGTGATATTCGGGTTTATAAGGTTTTAAAACAAAAAAATGTGACTGGTTAGAAGTTTTTCTGTTGAACGGTTTCGGGTGGTATAAAAAGACAAAATAATTTCTACACGGTCATCGATTTTTCTTGGGAAATGCGAAGTAAATGTCTGTGTTTTGAAATGGCAGCAGTGCGTGACCTGATGTTGGTGTAATCCATGCACAGCGGAACTTTGCTGGCTGCTGTGAAGGGCCATGGTTAATATCACTAACAGCCTCGTCCCCAGAACCCCAGATTTACTGGAAGTGGTCAAATTTTTGGTATCTGAAGAAAGCTTCAATTTTTCTCATATACCTTGTGAAATCTTGAGCCAAAGGATGTTTGGTTTGGATGTTATGAGTGCAAATGTACCCCATTTTGGTTGACCATTATTAATTTTACACAGTATTCTATGGGGATTACAAAATCACATTTTTAGCTCTCACATCAAATGGGTTGAAATAGCGGCGCAAAACTTTACAGATGGGGTTTTGGGGTGAAGGCCATTCTATCAAGATGAAAACTTTATATACCTAAATCGGGTCATCCCATTTAATTGCACATTCTTCATTTGGCATAGTTTGAAAACCCTGGGGCCTAAATTTCTATTGTCTCCTGCCAGCTTGACATTGCATTACCTGTAGCCAACCTTACCATGTCCCATTGTATCTAGTGTAAACAGTTTGCCATCAAAGTATAATCCGGTTTACCGCCATCTTTAGATTTTTCTTTTTGAAACCCTGCTCAGAAACTTTTATTCCATCACATAGCATCAATAACAGCATGGTTGACCACCTTGTGCACCACTGTTATTAATGTCTGGCTTTATGCAATCATTTCAAATTGTGATCTTTCTTGGATATAGTTACTAGATAAAATGCAGTAAATTAAAAGTTGACCAAGTATTGCTATTTAAACTCCCAAAAAGTACCAATTACTCTGCTCCAACTGTGACAAAGATGCCAGCAAGCCGTAGCTATGTATTCTACTTTTATAACTTGCCAGAAGTAATCACATATTTTTATTATTCAGTATTGCAAAATAGAGATATGATCCTTAAATAGGCAATAAAAAATATAGTTCATGACTTTTTGTTTTGAAAACTTCAACATAATTCACGCCAACTTGACTAGAATATGCCACTTGGAGAAAAATTGGGCAAACAAAATAATATGTTAGTCTGGTCTCGACTTAATAGTATTTCGGTAGCATACAGGTGCACTGATGCATAGGGTGACACATTAATCACAATTCTAGTACCCTTTCTGCCTATTATGGAAAAAAATGCAGCATTTGATTGCAAAGTTCACACCTCTAATTCTGCCAATAATAAAAATATTAATAATAGCAGAGATTTATAGCGCCTTATGCTATGGCCTCTAAGCGCTTTCACAAAATGGTCGTGATCACTGTGGCCCCAAACATACCATAAACCATTTAGGTCATTTCAAGGGATGCAGAAGATCGGGATCAGCGCTTTTCCCTTATCAGCAAGCATACATCGAGATTACCATCGCAGCCGGGGATATAAGCTTCCCAAATATCGCATGGGTAAATCGAGACAAACTAAGCGGTAATTCTTGTCCAGGGAAAATTACAAGATACATGTAGCTGAATCTCACAGGGATCGAACGCACGCCATACGCATGGATGAGCATACACGGGAGTCGAGGCGCTTACCTGATGAGCTATCTTGTCCGCTTTGATCTTGTCGCGATACATTTACTTATAAAAACGACCTTTTAGGGTAGTAGAATAGGAAAAAAAAGGTTGATGCCCCCCCACAGTAACACGAGTCAATGTACCCCTCCCGGATCTAATGTATTCCTCCTCGGCCAGAAAATAATGAGCTCAGCTGCACCTCGCCCATGGAGTTTTTCCAAACTCGGGACACATTATTTGCTCATAAATGATACTGCATTACCCTTTGTTTCTTAAATTGAGGTCCATTTTGTGATCCTCTAGCGCCTTCAGAATGTTTATGATTCAATAGATATCCTTGCAAAAAAGGTTATATCAAAAATTTTAGTTAATTCTGAGAGTGGTTACATACATACGGACATACATACGGACAGACATACGGACGAAGCCTATTTTATAGTCCCCTCCCAAACTTCGTTCGGCGGGGACAATAAATACATTTGCATAAATTCTCATGCTGGGATGTTATGAGCAAATGTCTGTATCACTCTATCCCACAGGCCACTGCGTTGTAATTGTGTCTGTTTACGGACAGAAAACGCAAAATTACGGAAAAATTCTTCCAGAGCAGATCAAATTTGCATGTAAGTTTAGACACGCATACTATACTTAGGCCAATGATGCAGATGATATTAAAAATCTCAACTTTCTTTGAGGTAAGTTGAGGGGATGAGGCTGTGGACCACAAAATGCCCCTCTAATAATAGGCAAAATTATACACCAATTCTATATGCCCATCCAATATAAATCTGTCTAATGCGACCCTGGTGCATACCCATAATGCATTGCCCTGAGTTAACCCATATGTAATCTACATGTGTTCACTCTCTCTCTCTTGCCCTCTCTCACACACAGGCATGCATGAATGCACACATGCATACACACACAGTTTTATGGTTTCATTGGTTCATGCCATCTATGATCCCTTGACTTTACGTATCATGGCTTCCCTCATGTCCCATGTTCCTTGGTTTTACTGTCAGTGACAAAACAGGAAGAAAATTGTGCATTAAGGAATAAAGCACATTTGGTACCAGTGCGTAAACAGGGGGGGCAGAGGGGCAGGTTGCACCCCCTTGAAGACTTTGGCCGGGAAAAACAATTTGCAAAATATCTGCTTAAAATCAGCCGTTTTAGGGGCCCTCTGACGGGGAAAAATTGGCCCCCCTGAGAGGGAAAATTCCCAAGACTGGAAATGTTGCCCCTCAGAGCGGGCAGGCACTGTTACGGCACTGCATGGTACAGACTAGGTACAAGGGTAAAATGCAATTTTGCAAAAATCACTCAAAAAGTAGGGGTTACGTACACACCAGTGATGACTGATAAAAATGTTTGTATTATGCCGTGCTCTTTGATTGATAATATAAAACTTGTACAACGGGAGTTTTGACTACCAACCATGCTCCAGGAACAGGTCTCCCTTACTGACCTCAAAGGGCAGCTATTGGCTTTTCTGAACATTTTTTATTCTAACCTGAAGCAAATAATGAAAAAATTATAATTTTACAGTAGTAGGAGTGGGATTTGAACCCCAGACAACTGTATCATGAGGTTAGCTACCTAACCACTAGACAAGCAAGATTTGCCAGGTTTGCAATTCCAATCCTTGATAACCTTTATGGAATAAATCAATACTGCTATTGTGATCGGTACTCAAAATAATGAATAGCTCAGGTGCATAAGTGGTGGTCAAAATCTCATAATCAGGCCCATAACCAGTGGGAGGGCAAGGGGACGGATGCCCCCCCATTCCAAAATGTCCCCCCAAACCCCTAAAAATGGCTCAAAAAGGCTTTTAAAAAATCAATTTTGCAAGCGGAGCAAACCAAAAATTTGTTTTTTATGCCATTTCGGGGAAAAAGGTTAAAATTTCGGTAAAACAGGATCACTTTTGCCGAATTCAGGCCTGCTCATAATCAATAGAACTTGTGTGTACTCATTGCAAATGACATGATTTTAAACTATTGACCAATGCCAGCTTTTGATCCAAAATTTAAATTTGTACCCAAAAGTACAATTTCACTTAATTCCTCCAAATCCCAAGTAATGATCTGAAATTGAGATATTGACTGATTTTTGATTTAAATTTTAAGCCTTTTGACCACTACGGACGGGTGAAATCAAACAATATTTGAATTCAGATCATTTTTTAGAATATATTTGAAATTTAACTTTACTAACCATTGTGGACTTGGATTTTACCAGTTGGCAAAGTTATGATAACAGATTAAAATGTTTACAATTTGCCTGAAGAATTTCCTAGTCTAATGATGCATGGTTACAAAAGTCAAATGATCTGAAATTTTGACTTATTTCACCAGTTGGTGGTGATAAAAAAATTAACATTTCAACCACTTTCTAAGCCCCAAATAATTATCTGAAGTTCTAATTTTTGATGGATACCACCACCAGTCCACAGTGGTCACAAAAAGTGACATTTCACCAGGGTTCCCGCTTAGTAGGATTTTGGCGTCAAATGACAGGCAGAATTTTCACTGGAAACAATAAATTCAGATTCAGTAACAAAGTGAGGTCCACTTGGACGCCATAATTCTAAGCCTCTGAAAGGCAAAAAATATGTTTCCAAACCTCAAAAGCAAAATTTATGGACATAATATTTCTGCTAAATCCAGCATTCAGAAGAGTGCTTATTGTGGGAAAACCAAATTCACAATATTGCAATGGCTAAATACTATTTATATTGTCTGACAGAAAACCAACTTGTTAACATTAAATAAGGAAATGTGATACCTCAAAAGTTTCACTAAAGGCACAATAGAAATCAGGAAATCTTATGCACCATGTATTTGGAAACTGATAAGTCCTGATTAGTAGTACTACAAACATTTGGAAGGCTGGTCTCAGGACCACAAAAATATTCCACTGGACCAGATAATTCTGAACATTTGGAAATTATGGGGTCTAGTGGACTTCAAGTTTAAAAACCTAAGTGGGAACCCTGCATTTCACCAATCTGCAGTGGTCTTTTTTTAAACACACACACACCAAACATTAAGTAATAATGCTAGTACCAATCAAACCTTATTATTACCTTTGACAACATGTTGAATTCTCCAGACCTATACGGCAGCTCTCCACCATCGAATGGTATGACAGTACCAGTCACCCAGCTGGCGTAATCACTGACAAGATATGTTGCCAAGTTGGCTAGCTCAGCCGGCTCACCAAATCTCCCTGTTGGTATCATTTTTATCCCCTGTTCTTCAAACTGCCCTGTTGGGTCTAGTCTACTGAAAGCACCCTAGATTGCATGGGAAAGAAGGCATCATTCACAAAATTGGCAAATTCTTCCACATAGTTACATAAGTCACAAACAACAAGGTGCAGCCAGCAGAGTGATGGGAGGGGAAGAGTGCCACCCTGGATTTTTTTAAAGAATGCCCCTTTAAATGGCCCATGTGACGTTTGACCCACTTGGTTCTTCTTACCAAGTCTAGTGATTATAGCAATTTGTTTGTGGCACAAGAAGGAATTTATAAATTTTCAAAGAATGCCCCTTTAATCAGCCCACGTGACCTTTGACCCAAATCTGTGAACACCCCATATGGGCCTTGGGTCAGTGGTTCTTTGGACCAAGTCTAGTGATTATAGCAATTTATTTGTGGCACAAGAAGGAATTTATAAATTTTCAAAGAATGCCCCTTTAATCAGCCCACGTGACCTTTGACCCAAATCTGTGAACACCCCATATGGGCCTTGGATCAGTGGTTCTTTGGACCAAGTCTAGTGATTAAAGCAATTGATTTGTGGCACAAGAAGGAATTTATAGATTTCAAAGAATGCCCTTTTAAAGGTGCAACGAGAGATTTCACATATCAGGTGTCCCGAAAAAAATCGAAAGTACTGATTGTTGCCCTGATGTAAAGCTTTCCATCCAAAATATCCCCATCTGAAAGGATTAAGCTGACAAATGTTTCTTTGGTACAAAAATTGTGAAATTTCTAATTTCGTATAGGAGCAAATACAAAATTCAGCCTATGATTTATATTGAAATATAAGCAAATCAAAATCACCTTTTTTCTCTCTTTTAAGACATTTCTGTAGCCAAATACAAGGTAAGAAATCTTTTGGGTGTCTAATCTATATGAAATCACTATTACGACACAATATTTAGGTGCCTCAAAATCTCTCGTTGCACCTTTAATCAGTCCACATGACCTTTGACCAAAATAAATACAATTAAAGGTCACACCAGTAAACAACAAAAGATGGCAGGGGTTGCATTACAAGGGGGTCATTGTGCCATACACCCCCATTTTAAGGTTTTGCTGCACAAATTTACATTTCTGGATACTTTAAGGGTCATTTTTGCCTGTATAACACTATAGTTTGGAATCTTTTATTCAAGGAATTCAAAATTTTGACCCCTAGGTTAAAAGCTAGTGCAACCCCTGTTTCAGAGCAAGCCAATCATCGTGCAACAAACTATAGGTTCTGTGTGTGCTTATTTTCTTACCTGTGGACTTTGTGCTTCGGTCAAGTGTTGGTGGATCACCTAAAACTCTAGTCATAGGCAGATTTGATCTACACTCTGCAAGAAATTAACTAGTATGATTTTTGTCTGAAAACGCACACCTATCACAGTTCAACACCAAAATACAGTGTCACCATGCACTCAGTGGGTGGGAACTTGGGTGATGGGCGTGTGAATGGTAAATCACTTAGGAGTAAGTTCAAAGATAGGAATGTATTGATGTCATATGATCGTGTTGAGGTCAGAGGTCATAAATTGTTTGATTGGATAGTAACGGCACCATGATTCCTGGAGTTCAGGCTTTGAATTACAATTTCAGAATTGCATGCACACAGTGCAAGTAACTTAAAGGGATTAGCGCGATAATTGCGAGAGAATCAGAAAAAATGTGGAAATGCATTTTTTAAACTTGTAAAATCAGGGATAAGTGTGCCACAATTCTATATAACTGTCTTTAATGTATAAATAAACACCAAATAGTGAAAACACAAAGGCAGTATTAGGAAATTTTTCATACCGACTCACACAAACAGACATACAGCGACGGCGTTTCACAACTCTGCACCAACAGCTGATTGGGTTTACACCAGTACAGAATACCAAAGATCAATAAGTTTGTGTTTGAGGTCAAACTGTATATCTGGTGCACAATATTCACATGAAAAATCTGTGATATTCACGGGAAAGCCTTTTGATCTAAAGTCGAATTTTGATACGCACATATAGAAAACAGAATCGGATAAAAAGTACTGACTGGTATTAATACACGGATTTCAAGCCAACCAATGGCAGGTATATTAGCATATCCATGCCAGTAACAAAAATATTAAAAATAGAATTTGCTGATTTTTCGACTGTCGGATTTAAGTAAATCGATGCTTACCTTTAAAATTTACATGCACAGTGGTAAAAGTTACAAGCACAGGTCAATGTAAACATGTGGAATACTGATACACGTACTACTAATATTCATATCAGAATCCAGTATAGTTTATTGGTTATTGACAGTCGGCACAATTTATATTTCAACAGCATTACATTCATGAAATAAGCTAAATGTTATATTTTATAGAGTCACAAAGGTTGAATTTTCATGACATTCACACATGCTGATGCAGGATACCAAAAGTTACATGACAGAGAGAAAATTACATGCATCCATGCATGCGTGCACCTGGGTAACTTGAAGCTGAATCGAGTTCCTTAAATGTATGAACACCACAAAATTTAAATCCTGATCAGTCTCAAATGGAAATTGTTTATTTTCAATAGGCAAATAGAATCTTCATATTCCCCATGTTTTACAGTGGTACTTACTTAGTTGGGATTGGTCCTGGAGCAATGGCATTGTAACGGATACCGGATGGTGCCCACTCAGCTGCCAGCGATCTGAAACTACAAGAAGTATGAAAAATGTCTAAAATCAAGTAATTCGTGGGTCGCAGTTAGGCAAGAATTATTAATTTTGTCAAATTGCAATTACTTACTCTAAATGACAAGTGGAATTTTACACAAAACTAAAAATACTGTAAGTATGTTCTGGCAGAGAAAGTTACTAATAATGTCAAAGGCATCATTATAAGCGAGCGCTAAGCTTGCGTGATGACTGATCCGTTGATCAAGCAACAATTTTCTGTCTCCTACCACGAGCGGCTGTGAAACAAGCTTCTTGTCTCATTCGCGGAGTTATTCTTCTCTCACTAATGCCATAATGCAAAATATGAACATCCTATAGCCCACGCTATTTTGGAAGTTATATTGAAAATCTGCAAAAAAAACTTTGAAGCTGATCTTTGCGAGGTAAACTTTATGTACAAACCACAGGCCGGACGATGTTCTGGAGTATTAGGATCATTTTATAACTGTGGTTCACTAGGCAAATCAACAGGAATTTCCAAGCTGTGAAGTTATGCAGTAATGGGCTTGGCAGCTAGATTACCCGTAGCTACCATCCGCCAGTGAGCTGGTTGAATTGAAAAGTTTGGGTGTGCCCAAAGAAGAATAGGCGGGACCAACAGACATTTGGTTGTAGCCTTAAATTTACCCTATATCTATCTATGTGGAGTGATTTATGTTGTGCACCCATAGTGCTGCTCCTCAGTTCCCCTGGTTTTTTGTCAAACTGTGCACACCTCATAAGAGTCCTTGGGCACCAGGCGTAAGCAGGATTTATTTTTGGGGTGCATGACTTTGAATGACCTTTTTTTTCCCACAAGTGAACTTTTGGTAAAGTGGATACTAACCCTCTAAAATGGTCCTTTTTTGGACTTTTTTAATATTTTATCACCAAAAAGTGATTTGTCAAAAAATTTAATATTGTTCTCAAAAATAAACGGAAAAGGTGCGACCTTTTCACATTTTGTGGATTTTTTTGGGGGGGGGCGACCCCCCAACGGGCCGGTTGGGCAGCCAATTCTTTTGACGGGGATACAAGGATGTTTTTGCTTATAGGTGTTAAAAGGAAACCAGTTTATAGACAACAAGGTTAACTGTTAATGTTGTGTTTCAATGAGAATTTTGATACGATAAGAGAAATAGTAGATGAAAGATAACGTGTGACTTGGTAGAATATACATGTATATGTGCAATGAATGAGAAGATGTGAACTAAGTAAAAAATGTGACACGATATTTCAATAAAGAAACATGACATGATAAGACCTGTATATGTTAAGGGGACAATGATGAGGGAGTAACACGAGTTTGGTACATGGATATCATAACAAGTCAAGTATGTGAAATGATGTTAATAGAATTGTAATTAAATGCCATAAGGCGCAAGCCGACTGAAAGAGAAAGAAAAATAGGAGATAGACAGGCTGTCTTCATATAAAAATAAAAGAATGCTTTATTTAGTATATGCAAATTGATGATGGGCTGTCTTTAAGGAAAAACTACATATTAATTAGAACCATGGCACACTTAAACAAATAATAAGATGCCTACTTTACAAGTGCTTCCACTCCTGCCTTGGCTGATGCACTGGGAGTGACGTATCCTGAGCCAGACTGAGCATAAATGGTTGTAATGGCCAGGGAAACTAGCCCCTGTATGTGAGGGAAAAAAATTGTATTCTATTAGTAAATCTATATATTCAACAAAGTTAAATATAATTAATGATAAATCACATGAATACATCTCTACATCCCTAAGTCTAGGGTCGGGGGTCGGTGCGGGGGGGGGGGGGGGGTGGCCGTCATGATAACCCAACAGCAACAACAAATCTCAAACGGCACCAAAATCCAACGTAACCTAAGAGCTAGACGTTTTCACTCAATGGTAGGAGGGCATTCTAACGCAGATGAATGTTACGACACGACTTGGACTAAAGGCTCGTCTGGTCACAATAATTAAATCTAAATGAACGTTAGGCGACGAAAATAAAAAAAACCTGTTTTCCGGGCCCGACCAACGCCTGATTTTCAGTTTTGCAGATTTTTTTTTTTTTTAGTTTTCAAAACATATGTATGTAAAATCAGACTGTTTTTAGCCGAAATTTACCAATTTTGGCAAAATTTTTTTTTAGAAAATTTGTTTGTAAAAAACTTCGTAATTTTTTCTCTTGATTTTTCAGATTTTAGGGCTATTTTAATAATAATAATAATAATGTGTATTTGAAGCGCGATCATATCCACGTAAATGTGCTCAAGGCGCTGGCATTGCGGCAGCCATGAAGGCGCTCAGCACATCAGAACAGATTTATACCAGAACAGATTTATGACAAGAAGCTCGATTTTAGAAGACCGGAGGAAACGGAGTACACGGAGAAACCTGCCGGGAACAAGGTATGATCGAGAAACCAAATTCACATAAAGCCACGCGAACGAGCCCCTCCGGGGATTGAACCGAGACCTCAATGGTGAAAGGCTAGGGAAGATACGCTACGCAAACCCGTTCCCAATTTTGAGCTCCAGAAAAGAAAAAAATAAAAAAAAGAAAAAAAATTTGCCCGACCGACCGACCCTTCTCGAAGGTCCGCTCGCCGTAAAACAGGGTTTCTTGTTTTCGTCGCCTTATTGGTAATTATACTGTTTGGAAGCGGGGTTACTCCACGAACCCGATAATGGATTTTGGGAGTTGATAGATTATTCTAATAATATCATAAAGGTACTAAGATTTATTGAACCAAGGTTTAAAAGGTGATTTTAATGTCATGCGCCGAGGTGTCATAGGAATATGCACGAGAATTCAATAATTGGTAGGTAGTGTAATAGCACCAAAGTTTTAAATTCCGGTTTTTGTCCCCACTAACGGGGTGGCCAGATTCACTCACATACAGCAATACTGCTGTGTGAGGATTTATTGTGAGCAAAAGATAATTACCCTGATGCCCTCATGACGTCAAATGTGCTGCTGGCCTGCCATTAGCCCTCCAGAGACGAAATCCTCGTAAACAGATCTTTTTTTGGTTCGACCGGGTAACCAGCTACCTACAGGCCCACTCGTCATGGGGAGGGGTTGGGTGGAACACCCCCCAGTGATCCTCAAGAAGAAGACGACGAAAGAAAAAGAGAGGAAAACGAGAAAGAGAAGAAAGAGAGAGGGGAAAGAAAAGAAGATAGAAAAAGAGGGAGAAAGGGGAAAAAAACAAAAGAGAAAGGCATCAGAAGTAATAAGTTGAACTCCAGACAAATCCAAATATCACAAATATTTAAAATGGCTCCCCTCAAGCCAACTACTTTTGATGCAAGTTTAGGTAAGGTAATCAAGAATGTTACGGGCCAACAGTACTGTGTCAAAATGGGTAAAATAAATTAAGAACACAATAGATCTCTAGTTCGTCTCGTTCCAGTGAATATCAGTGCGAAAAATGAGTAAAATATGTCCACAGTAGGAATAGCCACACATTTTAGTCCAGGATTAAGATAGTCCACATTTGTGAATGTGGGCCATTTGTAGCAAAACAAAACATTATACCTTGATTTGCCGACAATAAGCCTTTTCAAATATTCTAACGTCACTAAAGCAGTTACCATTGAGAAACATATCAACAACAGTTTTCCAAGCATTTGGAGACAATCTTTCTGAAGGCGAGATGAAGTTCCCTGCAGCATTTGTTAATAAGATGTTTGGTAAAATCCCCGGCTTGCTCAATGGACTGGTCCACTGCTTGATTTGATGGATGCTGGATCACGAACATCAGCTGCGACTGGGAACACCTTGTTGCTGTTTGACGTTATTTATTCTGATGTCTTCTGCAGCACTTCTAGTTTTCTTGAGGAAGGAAAATGGTTTAATTTTAAACAAAAACCAACAAGTCACGATCACATACAATTACTGTGCTGTTAACATTACACATTCATCTTTTACTTCACTTTGGTCATTTATTATTGTTAAATAGTCCAGCAAGATCTTATGGTTTCCCATGCAACCACCTTAAAACTAAATTCAATTATAAACTTAACCTCACACCATCTTTGACCTTGGTATGTGACCCTTGGACCTCATCATATGAAGGTTCCCAAGGGGCAACATGGACCCAAGTTCTGTCACAATTGACTTTACTTCTTGATATGAGAAAATTTCTACCTACTTTAACACTTTGAAATCGTAGGCCGATGGGCCCACACAGGCACAACAGAAGAATGAGGACGGGTAGGTACCTTTCTGCCCAATCTTGAAGTGACACAATATGTTTAAGGTATTATAGTAAAAAGAAAATGGAAAAATAGGCCATACTAATGGTACCAATCTTGGCTTTTATCCCAAACCATTTCCATTTTGAAAATTGTAAAAAGGAGAATTTTTTAAAAATACAACCTGCTAGAGCTTAAAACTGGTGCCTCCTAAGAGATGACAGCATAGTAGCCATCCCCTCCCCAAGCCCAGATGCCCCCTCCTGTTATAAATGCTGTTTTGCCATTGAATGAGCCTGGTTTCGGGTGGTGGGGTAGCCATTGCTGTATTTTTGCGGGGCTGGTTTGGGGGGAACTTGGGTGTTGTATCCTCTGGGTGATTTCGTATTCGGCGTGGGTGCAGCAACTACAAATAGATCCTGAAATTTGAAGTAATTCAGAAATTGATAACCATGTATTTTTCAGATGGTTTCCCATGGACAACTGTACTTCAATCAAGCAACAGCAATCCAAAATTCCAACCTTATTATTTTTATACCATGGCCCAAAATACGTCTTGCCGGTGGAATATGACTACATTTACTTACATGCAGATTATCCGTCAGCACACGGTATATTTGTAAAAAAATGGTACTGGTATAAATGCCAATATCCCCCTGGCGATTATTAAGACAGACTTTACATAGTATTTCCTGGGCTAGTAAGAGCATAAAACTGGCAAAGAGAAGCTGTACAGGTTTTAAGGGAATATAAACGTAGGAAAAGTTTGAAATACACAAAGCATGACTTTCGACCTTTGGCCTACAGACTGTCTGTCAGTGCAAGTAGCAGTAGATATACTAAGGTCCTGTGGTGCAAGTTCATCTAGATTGGGTCAGGGGTCTGAAGGTTACAGGTAAAGGAAAGACGGACAGACGCCGATGAAAGATTTTGCCATGACCAAAATCTCCGTCTGCTAAAGCACCAGGGTGATAAAAAGACAAGGCACAGCAAATAAAGGGAAAGGGGGAAGAGTCCCCACCAGCTTGCAAACTATTGAGGTAAAACCAGGAAATTTTGATTAAACTAGAATTTTGCGTTCTTGGCTTTCACGCTCGCTTCTTCAAAGAATATAAGCTGGGCGCCATCCAGCCATCTTCCAAATAGGACCTCACAGACCTTTGACCTTGGCATGTGAACCTTTGACCTCATCAACAACAGAGAAATGAATGTTTCACCTATATGACTCAAGTTGAACTTCAACTTTTCAATGAAGGTCAATTTTTATTTTTTAGCCATTTTTAACTGACTCACATGACCCTTTGACCTTGGATGTGATCTGTTGACCTCATCAAAATATGAGGGATCCCGTGGTACACCTATCATGACACAAGTTTGGTTCCAATTGAACTTCAACTTTCAATTGAGGTCAATTAAAAAAAAAAACTTTAAAGAGACATGAGGCAGATTTCACAGAAAGCCCAGAAGCGCCCCCAATTTTTTCGAACCCGTTTGTTTTTTTCATATTTGGAATGCTTCCCAATGTATTAGACCACCAACCTGAAGTGAATAAGCCGAATACGCCGTCTTTATGTAATAAGATGCACTTGATTAGTAACTTGCCTGTGTGCAGACAGAAAATCAAACACGGTGTTGGCTATGGGGACAATTACGATAGTCAGGGACGTCAAAACAAGGTTTGCGGTTTTCTTTCGGGCTTGTTTGTCCAAATAAACCTTCAAACGTTCTCGGTAGGTGGTCTACATCCACGATCACGTGCCAATTTGAGAGAAATTTGTATCCTAAAAAATCTCCTCCTGTCACTTTAAGTGACACATACATACAGACACACACATACAAACACATGCACAACGGATTGCAAAGTGGTCCTGCCACCTATAGCTGGCAGCCCACAATAAAATTGTAGACCCTATTTTCCCTCCGATCAGCATGACTTTTTCCCTGACTTGGCTTTTTGCACTCAGAACCAAAAGGCCACCTCCTTTTTCCCAGGCAGTGTAGCTGCTGCAATGTATGGTAACTATATGATAAAATATGTGATGTGATCAAGCAAAATGAGTCGGAACTCGCAAATATTGATTTTGAGATATAGCCAAAGGAGAAAATTCTTTTGTTTCCTATTGTTTTGGCCACTCTTTAACTGATCATATCTTTGGAAGTAATTGGTCAATTTCAATGGGGATTTCAGCAAAATGTAGCTTTTAAATGATGCATACAGCTACATGAAAAAGTAAAAATTGAATCTGACCGACTTCAGATTCATTTTGCTTGATCGCATCACATATAGAAAATGTTCACCTATTTTTGGCTAAAAAATTAAAGGCCCTCCTCCTCCCTTTTTTCCCAATGGTGATGGGAGTAGACCTAACTAAGTCTTACCAAATTGCAGTTGATGAAACTTGAGGATGTTTGAAGTTCCAAAGGTTGATCTTTGGTTACAAGCTTTTGAATAATTTTTTACCTGAAACTTTTAGTTCACTTGTGCAAAGAAGTAGACTAAATGAGTTCCAGGCTTTTGGATGTATCTGCCAGAACTTCCTCTTTGATTCTTTGTTTGTGGCTCTTCCACGTTTGTGGAATGGTGTCCCTTTTCAAGAGGCTCAAAAATTTTTGGGTCCAATCTCAGGGAAATATGGGGAAAAACATTTTCAAACTTCATCTATAGAAAAACATCTTGCAACCTTCTCCAAACTACAAGAATAGGGTTCTCATTTATAACCCTACTATTAGAAATATAGTCTGCTCCCTAGCTAGGTGGTATTTTATATATTTCATCAGGAAATTATTGAACCTAGAAACACCACAAAAACTGCTCAAGTTTAAATAGAGCTTAATGGCGCCACCAACAGCAGAATGTCTGGTTGTTCCTATCATAGACTTGTGCTCAATGATGTCAAACCACAAAGTCAAAGACCAGACAAACAGGGTGCACGCCATGGGAATTAACTCCGGCGTGTGTTTTCTTGTGTTTAAACGCCATTTCCGTCATCTGCTGAATTACTGACTCCGGCAGTTACTTAATTAAAAAAATTAAAATCATTTTGTTAACCCATAAGGGCACTGATTTGGTCTTTATCATTTCAGGCGAGGGCTATGTAAAAAGCTTTACAAACCATGCAAAAATATCAATTTTGAAAAATCATAAGGGCGCACTATTTTTCAAATTTGCCAGTGAAAGCAGCCTGAGTGACAGCATCTCTTCAGAGGGGGATGACCCGATTTAAAGGTGGTTGTTCCGATTTATGTGTATTGTGTTCTCTACTTGATATGAGAGCCTGGCACTTGCACATACACCCCATCAAGTACCGTGGGAAACAAACTTGCGGTTTTGATGGTAGACGCAATAATGAATGTTGCAAAGCCCTATTCAATACTGTGCTAATAAAAGTGGTTAACCACTAAAACGGCGGTTTTTTGTTTATATCTTGGGAATGAAATGGATTTGAGGGCTCAAATTTCAGGACGACAATGAGAAAAATACGGCCTTACATCTGATATCAAAATCGATACTACTTCCGGGTAAATCAGGGGGGGTCCAAAGACGATCGGAACACGCCCCTTTAAGTAGTTTCATTTTGATAGAATGGCCTTGACCTAAAAACCCCCCCATCTATACAATTTCGCGCCAAAATTTCAACCTGTTTTAATGTGAGAGCTAAAAACGTGATTTTGTAATCCCCATAGAGTACTCTGTAAAATTAATATTGGTCGACCAAAATGGAGCACATTTTTGCTTAAATAACTTCCCAACCAAACACCCT